>CM047817.1:70119610-70324836 GCA_026214975.1 Gentiana macrophylla
AACGATAAATAAGGCACGCCGCGCAAACGGCAGCAAAACGGAGGCCGTAATGGCCTTGTACAAGGAATCAAAATCACACGCTTAAGTACTTATGGGTACGAAAAAGTACTAAAAACGTTTGTAATTTTCTTTGAAGTATCGATGTGATATCGACTTAACGATAAATAAGGCACGCCGCGCAAACGGCAAGCAAAACGGAGGCCGTAATGGCCTTGTACAAGGAATCAAAATCACACGCTAAGTACTTATGGGTACGTAAAAAAAGTACTAAAAAACGTTTGTAATTTTCTTTGAAGTAATCGATGTGATATCGACTTAACGATAAATAAGGCACGCCGCGCAAACGGCAAGCAAAACGGAGGCCCTAATGGCCTTGTACAAGGAATAAAAAATCACACGTTAAGTACTCTATGGGTACGAAAAAAAGTACAAAAAAACGTTTGTAATTCTCTTTGAAGTACTGATGTGATATCGACCAGAACGATAAATAAGGCACGCCGGCGCAAACAGCAAGCAAAACGGAGGCCAGAATGGCCTTGTACAAGGAATCAAAAATCACACAGTTAAGTACTCTATGGGTACGAAAAAAAGTACGAAAAAAAACGTTTGTAATTCTCTTTGAAGTACTGATGTGATATCGACCAGAACGATAAATAAGGCACGCCGGCGCAAACGGCAAGCAAAACGGAGGCCAGAATGGCCTTGTACAAGGAATCAAAAAATCACACGCTATAGTACTTATGGGTAATAAAAAAGTACTGAAAAAAACGTTTGTAATTTTCTTTGAAGTAATCGATGTGATATCGACTTAACGATAAATAAGGCACGCCGCGCAAACGGCAAGCAAAACGGAGGCCGTAATGGCCTTGTACAAGGAATCAAAATCACACGCTTAAGTACTTATGGGTACGTAAAAAGTAATAAAAAACGCTTGTAATTTTCTTTGAAGTAATCGATGTGATATCGACTTTAACGATAAATAAGGCACGCCGCGCGCAAACGGCAAGCAAAACGGAGGCCGTAATGGCCTTGTACAAGGAATCAAAATCACACGCTAAGTACTTTATGGGTACGAAAAAAAGTACTAAAAAAACGCTTTGTAATTTTCTTTGAAGTATCGATGTGATATCGACTTAACGATAAATAAGGCACGCCGCGCAAACGGCAAGCAAAACGGAGGCCGTAATGGCCTTGTACAAGGAATCAAAAATCACACGCTTAAGTACTACTCTATGGGTGGGTAAAAAAAGTACTAAAAAACGCTTGTAATTTTTTGAAGTATCGATGTGATATCGACTTTAACGATAAATAAGGCACGCCGCGCAAACGGCAAGCAAAACGGAGGCCGTAATGGCCTTGTACAAGGAATCAAAATCACACGCTAATACTCTATGGGTACGTAAAAAAGTATAAAAAACGTTTGTAATTTCTTTGAAGTAATCGATGTGATATCGACCGTAACGATAAATAAGGCACGCCGCGCAAACGGCAGCAAAACGGAGGCCGTAATGGCCTTGTACAAGGAATCAAAAAATCACACGCTAAGTACTAATTTATGGGTAATAAAAAAGTACGAAAAAAACGTTTGTAATTTTCTTTGAAGTATCGATGTGATATCGACTTAACGATAAATAAGGCACGCCGCGCAAACGGCAAGCAAAACGGAGGCCGTAATGGCCTTGTACAAGGAATCAAAATCACACGCTTAAGTACTACTATGGGTACGTAAAAAAGTATAAAAAAATGTTTGTAATTTCTTTGAAGTATCGATGTGATATCGACTTAACGATAAATAAGGCACGCCGCGCAAACGGCAAGCAAAACGGAGGCCGTAATGGCCTTGTACAAGGAATCAAAATCACACGCTAATACTTATGGGTACGAAAAAAAGTACGAAAAAAACTTTTGTAATTCTTTTTGAAGTACTGATGTGATATCGACCAGAACGATAAATAAGGCACGCCGGCGCAAAAGGCAAACAAAACGGAGGCCGGAATGGCCTTGTACAAGGAATCAAAAACCACACAGTAAAGATGGGTACGAAAAAAAGTACGAAAAAAAACGTTTGTAATTCTTTTTGAAGTACTGATGTGATATCGACCAGAACGATAAATAAGGCACGCCGGCGCAAACGGCAAGCAAAACGGAGGCCAGAATGGCCTTGTACAAGGAATCAAAATCACACGGTTAAGTACTCAAATGGGTATGGGTGGTAAAAAAAGTACGAAAAAACGTTTGTAATTCTCTTTGAAGTAATGATGTGATATCGACCAGAACGATAAATAAGGCACGCCCGCGCAAACGGCAAGCAAAACGGAGGCCAGAATGGCCTTGTACAAGGAATCAAAAATCACACAGGTAAGTACTTTATGGGTACGAAAAAAAAGTATTTAAAAAACGTTTGTAATTTCTTTGAAGTATCGATGTGATATCGACCGTAACGATAAATAAGGCACGCCGCGCAAAACGGCAGCAAAACGGAGGCCGTAATGGCCTTGTACAAGGAATCAAAATCACACGCTAAGTACTACTATGGTAATAAAAAAGTAAGTAAAAAAACGTTTGTAATTCTCTTTGAAGTATCGATGTGATATCGACCGTAACGATAAATAAGGCACGCCGGCGCAAACGGCAAGCAAAACGGAGGCCGTAATGGCCTTGTACAAGGAATCAAAATCACACGCTTAAGTACTTATGGTAATGAAAAAAGTACTAAAAAAACGTTTGTAATTTTCTTTGAAGTAATCGATGTGATATCGACTTTAACGATAAATAAGGCACGCCGCGCAAACGGGCAGCAAAACGGAGGCCGTAATGGCCTTGTACAAGGAATCAAAAAATCACACGCTAAGTACTTATGGGTACGTAAAAAGTATTTAAAAAACGTTTGTAATTTTCTTTGAAGTATCGATGTGATATCGACTTAACGATAAATAAGGCACGCCGCGCAAACGGGCAAGCAAAACGGAGGCCGTAATGGCCTTGTACAAGGAATCAAAAATCACACGCTAAGTACTTATGGGTACGAAAAAAAAAAGTATAAAAAAACGTTTGTAATTTTCTTTGAAGTAATCGATGTGATATCGACTTAACGATAAATAAGGCACGCCGCGCAAACGGCAGCAAAACGGAGGCCGTAATGGCCTTGTACAAGGAATCAAAAATCACACGCTAAGTACTTATGGGTAAAAAAAGTACGAAAAAAACGTTTGTAATTCTCTTTGAAGTACTGATGTGATATCGATAAGAACGATAAATAAGGCACGCCGGCGCAAACGGCAAGGAAGCAAAACGGAGGCCGTAATGGCCTTGTACAAGGAATCAAAAAAATCACACGCTTAATACTATGGGTAAATAAAAAAGTAGTAAAAAAACGTTTGTAATTTTCTTTGAAGTAATCGATGTGATATCGACTTTAACGATAAATAAGGCACGCCGGCGCAAACGGCAAGCAAAACGGAGGCCGTAATGGCCTTGTACAAGGAATCAAAATCACACACGCTAATACTCTATGGGTAAAAAAAAGTAATAAAAAAACGCTTGTAATTTTTTGAAGTATCGATGTGATATCGACTTTAACGATAAATAAGGCACGCCGCGCAAACGGCAAGCAAAACGGAGGCCGTAATGGCCTTGTACAAGGAATCAAAAATCACACGCTTAAGTACTTATGGGTACAAAAAAAAGTACTAAAAAACGTTTGTAATTTTCTTTGAAGTAATCGATGTGATATCGACGTAACGATAAATAAGGCACGCCGCAAACGGCGCAAACGGGCAGCAAAACGGAGGCCGTAATGGCCTTGTACAAGGAATCAAAAATCACACGCTATAAGTACTCTATGGGTACGCCCAAAAAAAGTACTAAAAAACGCTTGTAATTTTCTTTGAAGTATCGATGTGATATCGACTGAAGTAACGATAAATAAGGCACGCCGCGCAAACGGCAAGCAAAACGGAGGCCGTAATGGCCTTGTACAAGAATCAAAATCACATCACACGCTAATACTTATGGGTACGTAAAAAGTACTAAAAAAACGCTTTGTAATTTTTGAAGTATCGATGTGATATCGACCGTAACGATAAATAAGGCACGCCGCGCAAACGGCAAGCAAAACGGAGGCCGTAATGGCCTTGTACAAGGAATCAAAATCACACGCTAATACTCTATGGTACGTAAAAAAGTACTAAAAACGCTTGTAATTTTCTTTGAAGTAATCGATGTGATATCGACTTAACGATAAATAAGGCACGCCGCGCAAACGGCAAGCAAAACGGAGGCCGTAATGGCCTTGTACAAGGAATCAAAATCACACGCTTAAGTACTATATGGGTAAAAAAAAAAAAAAAAACGCTTGTAATTTTCTTTGAAGTAATCGATGTGATATCGACTAATAACGATAAATAAGGCACGCCGCGCAATAAGGGGCAAAAGCAAAACGGAGGCCGTAATGGCCTTGTACAAGGAATCAAAAATCACACGCTAAGTACTTATGGTAAAAAAAAGTACTAAAAAAACGCTTTTGTATTTCTTTGAAGTATCGATGTGATATCGACCGTAACGATAAATAAGGCACGCCGCGCAAACGGCGTAAGCAAAACGGAGGCCGTAATGGCCTTGTACAAGGAATCAAAATCACACGCTTAAGTACTTTATGGGTACGATAAAAAGTACTAAAAAAACGTTTGTAATTTTCTTTGAAGTAATCGATGTGATATCGACGTAACGATAAATAAGGCACGCCGCGCAAACGGCAAGCAAAACGGAGGCCGTAATGGCCTTGTACAAGGAATCAAAAATCACACGCTATACTCTATGGTACGAAAAAGTACTAAAAAACGCTTGTAATTTTCTTTGAAGTAATCGATGTGATATCGACCGTAACGATAAATAAGGCACGCCGCGCAAACGGCAAGCAAAACGGAGGCCGTAATGGCCTTGTACAAGGAATCAAAATCACACGCTTAAGTACTTATGGGTACGAAAAAAGTACTAAAAAACGTTTGTAATTTTCTTTGAAGTAATCGATGTGATATCGAATTTAACGATAAATAAGGCACGCCGCGCAAAACGGCAAGCAAAACGGAGGCCGTAATGGCCTTGTACAAGGAATCAAAATCACACGCTAATACTCTATGGGTACGTAAAAAAGTACTGAAAAAAAACGCTTGTAATTTTCTTTGAAGTATCGATGTGATATCGACTTAACGATAAATAAGGCACGCCGCGCAAACGGCAAGCAAAACGGAGGCCGTAATGGCCTTGTACAAGGAATCAAAATCACACGCTAATACTTATGGGTACTAAAAAAGTATTAAAAAAACGTTTGTAATTTTCTTTGAAGTAATCGATGTGATATCGACCGTAACGATAAATAAGGCACGCCGCGCAAACGGCAAGCAAAACGGAGGCCGTAATGGCCTTGTACAAGGAATCAAAATCACACGCTAAGTACTTATGGGTACGAAAAAAAAGTAGTAAAAAAACGTTTGTAATTTTCTTTGAAGTATCGATGTGATATCGACTTTAACGATAAATAAGGCACGCCGGCGCAAACGGCAAGCAAAACGGAGGCCATAATGGCCTTGTACAAGGAATCAAAAATCACACAGTTAAGTACTCTATGGGTACGAAAAAAAAGTAAAAAAAACGTTTGTAATTCTCTTTGAAGTAATCGATGTGATATCGAATTTAACGATAAATAATAAGGCACGCCGCGCAAACGGCAAGCAAAACGGAGGCCGTAATGGCCTTGTACAAGGAATCAAAATCACACGCTAAGTACTCTATGGGTATAAAAAAGTACTAAAAACGCTTGTAATTTTCTTTGAAGTATCGATGTGATATCGACCGTAACGATAAATAAGGCACGCCGCGCAAACGGCAAGCAAAACGGAGGCCGTAATGGCCTTGTATCAAGGAATCAAAATCACACGCTAATACTTTATGGGTACGAAAAAGTACTAAAAACGTTTGTAATTTTCTTTGAAGTATCGATGTGATATCGACTCGTAACGATAAATAAGGCACGCCGCGCAAACGGCAAGCAAAACGGAGGCCGTAATGGCCTTGTACAAGGAATCAAAATCACACGCTATTAAGTACTTATGGGTACGAAAAAAAAGTAGTAAAAAATGTTTGTAATTTTCTTTGAAGTAATCGATGTGATATCGACTTAACGATAAATAAGGCACGCCGCGCAAACGGCAAGCAAAACGGAGGGTAAGGCCGTACAAGGAATCTTGTACAAGGAATCAAAAATCACACGCTATGTGATATACTCTACGGGTACGAAAAAAAAAACGGCAAAAAAACGTTTGTAATTTTCTTTGAAGTATCGATGTGATATCGACTTGTAACGATAAATAAGGCACGCCGCCGCAAACGGCAAGCAAAACGGAGGCCAGAATGGCCTTGTACAAGGAATCAAAAAAATCACACGCTAATACTTATGGGTACAAAAAAAGTACTAAAAAACGTTTGTAATTTTCTTTGAAGTATCGATGTGATATCGACTTAACGATAAATAAGGCACGCCGCGCAAACGGCAAGCAAAACGGAGGCCGTAATGGCCTTGTACAAGGAATCAAAATCACACGCTAAGTACTCTATGGGTATAAAAAAAGTACTAAAAAACGCTTGTAATTTTCTTTGAAGTAATCGATGTGATATCGATGTGATATCGACTTAACGATAAATAAGGCACGCCGCGCAAACGGCAAGCAAAACGGAGGCCGTAATGGCCTTGTACAAGGAATCAAAATCACACGCTTAAGTACTTATGGGTATGAAAAAGTACAAAAAAAACGTTTGTAATTTTCTTTGAAGTATCGATGTGATATCGACCGTAACGATAAATAAGGCGCCGCGCAAACGGCAAGCAAAACGGAGGCGTAATGGCCTTGTACAAGGAATCAAAATCACACGCTTAAGTACTTTATGGGTACAAAAAAGTAAAAAAAAACGCTTGTAATTTCTTTGAAGTATCGATGTGATATCGACTTAACGATAAATAAGGCACGCCGCGCAAACGGCAAGCAAAACGGAGGCCGTAATGGCCTTGTACAAGGAATCAAAATCACACGCGCTATACTTATGGGTAATCTTTGAAAAAGTACGGCAGCAAAAAAAAACGTTTGTAATTTTCTTTGAAGTATCGATGTGATATCGACCGTAACGATAAATAAGGCACGCCGCGCGCAAACGAAAGCAAAACGGAGGCCGTAATGGCCTTGTACAAGGAATCAAAATCACACGCTAGTACTACTCTATGGGTACAAAAAAGTATAAAAAAAACGTTTGTAATTTCTTTGAAGTAATCGATGTGATATCGACTTAACGATAAATAAGGCACGCCGCGCAAACGGCAAGCAAAACGGAGGCCGTAATGGCCTTGTACAAGGAATCAAAAAAATCACACGCTAGTACTTATGGGTAATAAAAAAGTACTAAAAACGCTTGTAATTTTCTTTGAAGTAATCGATGTGATATCGACTTAACGATAAATAAGGCACGCCGCGCAAACGGCAAGCAAAACGGAGGCCGTAATGGCCTTGTACAAGGAATCAAAATCACACGCTAAGTATACTTATGGTATAAAAAAAAGTAATAAAAAAACGTTTGTAATTTTTTGAAGTATCGATGTGATATCGACTTTAACGATAAATAAGGCACGCCGCAAACGGCAAAACGGAAAACGGAGGAATCAAAATAATGGCCTTGTACAAGGAATCAAAATCACACGCTAAGTACTCTATTAAGCAAAACGAAAAAGTACAAGGAATCAAAAAAACGCTTGTAATTTTCTTTGAAGTATCGATGTGATATCGATACCGTAACGATAAATAAGGCACGCCGCGCAAACGGTAAGCAAAACGGAGGCCGTAATGGCCTTGTACAAGGAATCAAAATCACACGCTAAGTACTTTATGGGTACTAAAAAAGTATAAAAAACGTTTGTAATTTTCTTTGAAGTATCGATGTGATATCGACGTAACGATAAATAAGGCACGCCGCGCGCAAACGGCAAGCAAAACGGAGGCCGTAATGGCCTTGTACAAGGAATCAAAATCACACGCTTAAGTACTTATGGGTAAAAAAAAAGTAATAAAAAAACGTTTGTAATTTTCTTTGAAGTATCGATGTGATATCGACTTTAACGATAAATAAGGCACGCCGCGCAAACGCAAGCAAAACGGAGGCCGTAATGGCCTTGTACAAGGAATCAAAATCACACGCTAAGTACTCTATGGGTAATAAAAAAGTAAAAAAAACGTTTGTAATTTCTTTGAAGTAATCGATGTGATATCGACCGTAACGATAAATAAGGCACGCCGCGCAAACGGCAAGCAAAACGGAGGAGGCCTTAATGGCCTTGTACAAGGAATCAAAAATCACACGTAATAGTACTTATGGGTACGAAAAAAGTACGAAAAACGCTTGTAATTTTCTTTGAAGTAATCGATGTGATATCAACTTAACGATAAATAAGGCACGCCGCGCAAACGGCAAGCAAAACGGAGGCCGTAATGGCCTTGTACAAGGAATCAAAATCACACGCTTAAGTACTTATGGGTACGTAAAAAAAGTACTAAAAAAACGTTTGTAATTTTCTTTGAAGTATCGATGTGATAATCGACCGTAACGATAAATAAGGCACGCCGCGCAAACGGCAAGCAAAACGGAGGCCGTAATGGCCTTGTACAAGAAATCAAAATCACACACGCTAATACTTATGGGTACGAAAAAGTACGAAAAAAACGTTTGTAATTTTCTTTGAAGTAATCGATGTGATATCGATTTAACGATAAATAAGGCACGCCGCGCAAACGGGCAAAGCAAAACGGAGGCCGTAATGGCCTTGTACAAGGAATCAAAATCACACGCTAAGTACTCTATGGGGTATAAAAAAATTAAAAAAACGTTTGTAATTTTCTTTGAAGTAATCGATGTGATATCGACGTAACGATAAATAAGGCACGCCGCGCAAACGGGCAAGCAAAACGGAGGCCGTAATGGCCTTGTACAAGTTTGAATCAAAATCACACGCTATACTTATGGTGGTAAAAAGTAAAAAGAAAATCAAAAAACGCGTTTGTAATTTCTTTGAAGTATCGATGTGATATCGAACGTAACGATAAATAAGGCACGCCGCGCAAACGGCAGCGCAAACGGGTACAAAAAAAAGCAAAACGGAGGCCGTAATGGCCTTGTACAAGGAATCAAAATCACACGCTAAGTACTTATGGGTACAAAAAAAGTACGTAAAAAAACGTTTGTAATTTTCTTTGAAGTATCGATGTGATATCGACTTAACGATAAATAAGGCACGCCGCGCAAACGGCAAGCAAAACGGAGGCCGTAATGGCTTTGTACAAGGAATCAAAAATCACACGCTAAGTACTTATATGGTACGTAAAAAAGTACTAAAAACGCTTGTAATTTTCTTTGAAGTATCGATGTGATATCGACTTTAACGATAAATAAGGCACGCCGCGCAAACGGGCAGCAAAACGGAGGCCGTAATGGCCTTGTACAAGGAATCAAAAAATCACACGCTTAAGTACTTATATGGTAAAAAAAAAAGTATGAAAAACGTTTGTAATTTTCTTTGAAGTATCGATGTGATATCGACTTTAACGATAAATAAGGCACGCCGCGCAAACGGCAAGCAAAACGGAGGCCGTAATGGCCTTGTACAAGGAATCAAAAAATCACACGCTTAAGTACTATGGTACGTAAAAAGTAATTAAAAAAACGTTTGTAATTTTCTTTGAAGTATCGATGTGATATCGACTAACGATAAATAAGGCACGCCGCGCAAACGGCAAGCAAAACGGAGGCCGTAATGGCCTTGTACAAGGAATCAAAATCACACGCTAAGTACTTATGGTACGAAAAAGTACTAAAAAACGTTTGTAATTAAAAAACGACTTTGTAATTTCTTTGAAGTAATCGATGTGATATCGACGTAACGATAAATAAGGCACGCCGCGCAAACGGGTAAGCAAAAACGGAGGCCGTAATGGCCTTGTATAAGGAATCAAAATCACACGCTTAAGAGGCTTATGGGGTACAAGGAATCAAAAAAGTACTTATAAAAAACGCTTGTAATTTTCTTTGAAGCATCGATGTGATATCGACTTTAACGATAAATAAGGCACGCCGCGCAAACGGGCAAAACGGAGGCAAAACGGAGGTACAAGCGAATGGCCTTGTACAAGGAATCGTAAAAAATCACACGCTTAATCGATGTATATCTATAACGATAATAAGGCACGCCGCGCAAACGGCAAGCAAAAAGTAATCAAAAAACGTTTGTAATTTTCTTTGAAGTAATCGATGTGATATCGACTTTAACGATAAATAAGGCACGCCGCGCAAACGGCAAGCAAAACGGAGGCCGTAATGGCCTTGTACAAGGAATCAAAATCACACGCTTATACTTTATGGGTACTAAAAAAGTACTAAAAAACGCTTGTAATTTTCTTTGAAGTAATCGATGTGATATCGACTTAACGATAAATAAGGCACGCCGCGCAAACGGCAAGCAAAACGGAGGCCAGAATGGCCTTGTACAAGGAATCAAAAATCACACGTTAAGTACTCTATGGGTACGTAAAAAAAGTACTAAAAAAACGTTTGTAATTTTCTTTGAAGTAATCGATGTGATATCGACTTAACGATAATAAGGCACGCCGCGCAAACAAGCAAAACGGAAAACGGAGGCCGTAATGGCCTTGTACAAGGAATCAAAAATCACACGCGCTAATACTTATGGTAAAAAAAGTACGTAAAAAAAACGCTTGTAATTTTCTTTGAAGTAATCGATGTGATATCGACTTGTAACGATAAATAAGGCACGCCGCGCAAACGGCAAGCAAAACGGAGGCCGTAATGGCCTTGTACAAGGAATCAAAATCACACGCTTAATACTCTATGGGTACGTAAAAAAGTACTAAAAAAACGTTTGTAATTTTCTTTGAAGTAATCGATGTGATATCGACTTAACGATAAATAAGGCACGCCGCGCAAACGGCAAGCAAAACGGAGGCCGTAATGGCCTTGTACAAGGAATCAAAATCACACGCTAGTACTTATGGTACGAAAAAAAGTAAAAAACGCTTTGTAATTTTTTCTTTGAAGTACGATGTGATATCGACGTAACGATAAATAAGGCACGCCGCGCAAACGGCAAGCAAAACGGAGGCCGTAATGGCCTTGTACAAGGAATCAAAATCACACGCTAAGTACTCTATGGGTACGAAAAAGTAGTATTAAAAAAACGTTTGTAATTTTTGAAGTACATCGATGTGATATCGACTTAACGATAAATAAGGCACGCCGCGCAAACGGCAAGCAAAACGGAGGCCGTAATGGCCTTGTACAAGGAATCAAAATCACACGCTAAGTACTTATGGGTAAAAAAAAGTACTAAAAAAACGTTTGTAATTTTCTTTGAAGTAATCGATGTGATATCGACTTAACGATAAATAAGGCACGCCGCGCAAACGGCAAGCAAAACGGAGGCCGTAATGGCCTTGTACAAGGAATCAAAATCACACGCTAAGTACTCTATGGGTACGTAAAAAAAAGTATAAAAAACGTTTGTAATTTTCTTTGAAGTAATCGATGTGATATCGACTTAACGATAAATAAGGCACGCCGCGCAAACGGTGAAGCAAAACGGAGGCCGTAATGGCCTTGTACAAGGAATCAAAATCAAAATACACGCTTGTAACGCTGAAGTAATCGATGTGATATACCGTAACGGTAAAATAAAAAAACGTGCGAATCAAAAAAACGTTTGTAATTTTCTTTGAAGTATCGATGTGATATCGATTTAACGATAAATAAGGCACGCCGCGCAAACGGCAAGCAAAACGGAGGCCGTAATGGCCTTGTACAAGGAATCAAAATCACACGCTAATACTTATGGTACGTAAAAAAAAGTAAAAAAACGCTTTGTAATTTTCTTTGAAGTAATCGATGTGATGATATCGACTTTAACGATAAATAAGGCACGCCGCGCAAACGGCAAGCAAAACGGAGGCCGTAATGGCCTTGTACAAGGAATCAAAAAATCACACGCTAAGTACTCTCTGGGGGTATAAAAAAGTATTAAAAAACGTTTGTAATTTCTTTGAAGTATCGATGTGATATCGACTTTAACGATAAATAAGGCACGCCGCGCAAACGGCAAGCAAAACGGAGGCCGTAATGGCCTTGTACAAGGAATCAAAAATCACACGCTTAATACTTATGGTACGAAAAAGTAATAAAAAACGCTTGTAATTTTCTTTGAAGTATCGATGTGATATCGACGTAACGATAAATAAGGCACGCCGCGCAAACGGCAAGCAAAACGGAGGCCGTAATGGCCTTGTACAAGGAATCAAAAATCACACGCTATAGTACTTATGGTAAAAAAAAAGTAAAAAAACGTTTGTAATTTTTTTGAAGTAATCGATGTGATATCGACTTAACGATAAATAAGGCACGCCGCGCAAAACGGTAAGCAAAACGGAGGCCGTAATGGCCTTGTACAAGGAATCAAAATCACACGCTAAGTACTCTATGGGTAAAAAAAGTACGTAAAAAAACGCTTGTAATTTTCTTTGAAGTATCGATGTGATATCGACGTAACGATAAATAAGGCACGCGCGCAAACGGCAAGCAAAACGGAGGCCGTAATGGCCTTGTACAAGGAATCAAAATCACACGCTTAGTACTTATGGGTATAAAAAAGTAAGTAAAAAAACGCTTGTAATTTCTTTGAAGTATCGATGTGATATCGACTTTAACGATAAATAAGGCACGCCGCGCAAACGGCAAGCAAAACGGAGGGCGTAATGGCCTTGTACAAGGAATCAAAATCACACGCTAAGTACTTCTATGGGTACGAAAAAGTAATAAAAAACGTTTGTAATTTTCTTTGAAGTAATCGATGTGATATCGACTTAACGATAAATAAGGCACGCCGCGCAAACGGCAGCAAAACGGAGGCCGTAATGGCCTTGTACAAGGAATCAAAAATCACACGCTTAAGTACTTATGGGTAAAAAAAAGTACTAAAAAACGTTTGTAATTTCTTTGAAGTAATCGATGTGATATCGACCGTAACGATAAATAAGGCACGCCGCGCCGCGCAAACGGAAAGCAAAACGGAGGCCGTAATGGCCTTGTACAAGGAATCAAAATCACACGCGAATAATACTCTTGGGTACGTAAAAACGTAAAAACGTTTAAAAAAACGCTTGTAATTTCTTTGAAGTAATCAAAACGTGATATCGTAACGTAACGATAAATAAGGCACGCGCGCAAACGGATATCAAGCAAAACGGAGGCCGTAATGGCCTTGTACAAGGAATCAAAATCACACAGTTAAGTACTCTATGGGTACGAAAAAAAAAGTACGAAAAAAAATGTTTGTAATTTTCTTTGAAGTACTGATGTGATATCGACCAGAACGATAAATAAGGCACGCCGGCGCAAACGGCAAGCAAAACGGAGGCCAGAATGGCCTTGTACAAGGAATCAAAATCACACGCTTAAGTACTTATGGGTACAAAAAAAAGTACTAAAAAACGCTTGTAATTTTCTTTGAAGTATCGATGTGATATCGACCGTAACGATAAATAAGGCACGCGCGCGCAAACGGCAAGCAAAACGGAGGCCGTAATGGCCTTGTACAAGGAATCAAAAATCACACGCTATACTTATGGGTACAAAAAAAAAAAAGTATTAAAAAAACGTTTGTAATTTTCTTTGAAGTATCGATGTGATATCGACTTTAACGATAAATAAGGCACGCCGCGCAAAACGGCAAGCAAAACGGAGGCCGTAATGGCCTTGTACAAGGAATCAAAAAATCACACGCTAAGTACTCTATGGGTAAAAAAAGTAATAAAAAAACGTTTGTAATTTTCTTTGAAGTAATCGATGTGATATCGACGTAACGATAAATAAGGCACGCCGCAAACGCAAAAACGGCAAGCAAAACGGAGGCTTAATGGCCTTGTACAAGGAATCAAAAATCACACGCTAAGTACTCGTGATATGGGTACGATAAAAAAGTACGCAAAAAAACGCTTGTATGGCCTTGTTTTTCTTTGAAGTATCGATGTGATATCGACGTAACGATAAATAAGGCACGCCAACGCCGCGCAAACGGCAGCAAAACGGAGGCCGTAATGGCCTTGTACAAGGAATCAAAAAATCACACGCTTAAGTACTTATGGGTACAAAAAAAGTAGAAAAAAACGTTTGTAATTTTCTTTGAAGTATCGATGTGATATCGACGTAACGATAAATAAGGCACGCCGCGCAAACGGCAAGCAAAACGGAGGCCGTAATGGCCTTGTACAAGGAATCAAAATCACACGCTAAGTACTCTATGGGTAAAAAAAGTATACTAAAAAACGTTTGTAATTTTCTTTGAAGTATCGATGTGATATCGACGTAACGATAAATAAGGCACGCCGCGCAAACGGTAAGCAAAACGGAGGCCGTAATGGCCTTGTACAAGGAATCAAAAATCACACGCTTGGTACGAAAAAAGTATTTATGGGTGGTAAAAAAGTACGCGCAAAAAAACGCTTTTGTAAGGAATCAAAATTTTTTGAAGTAATCGATGTGATATCGACTTAACGATAAATAAGGCACGCCGCGCAAACGGCAAGCAAAACGGAGGCCGTAATGGCCTTGTACAAGGAATCAAAATCACACGCTAAGTACTCTATGGGTACGTAAAAAAGTACTAAAAAACGTTTGTAATTTTCTTTGAAGTATCGATGTGATATCGACTTAACGATAAATAAGGCACGCCGCGCAAACGGCAAGCAAAACGGAGGCCGTAATGGCCTTGTACAAGGAATCAAAATCACACGCTTAAGTACTCTATGGGTACGAAAAAGTAAAAAAAACGTTTGTAAAAAAAGTAATTTGTAATTTTCTTTGAAGTAATCGACGTGATATCGACCGTAACGATAAATAAGGCACGCCGCGCAAACGGTAAGCAAAACGGAGGCCGTAATGGCCTTGTACAAGGAATCAAAATCACACGCTAATAATACTTATGGGGTAAAAAAAAGTATAAAAAACGCTTGTATTTTCTTTGAAGTATCGATGTGATATCGACCGTAACGATAAATAAGGCACGCCGCGCAAACGGCAAGCAAACGGAGGCCGTAATGGCCTTGTACAAGGAATCAAAATCACACGCTAAGTACTTATGGGTACTAAAAAAGTATAAAAAAACGTTTGTAATTTTCTTTGAAGTAATCGATGTGATATCGACCGTAACGATAAATAAGGCACGCCGCGCAAACGGCAAGCAAAACGGAGGCCGTAATGGCCTTGTACAAGGAATCAAAAATCACACGCTAAGTACTTTATGGGTACGAAAAAGTACAAAAAAAAACGTTTGTAATTTTCTTTGAAGTAATCGATGTGATATCGACCGTAACGATAAATAAGGCACGCCGCGCAAACGGCAAGCAAAACGGAGGCCGTAATGGCCTTGTACAAGGAATCAAAATCACACGCTATACTTATGGGTAATAAAAAAAGTATAAAAAAACGTTTGTAATTTTCTTTGAAGTAATCGATGTGATATCGACTTAACGATAAATAAGGCACGCCGCGCAAACGGCAAGCAAAACGGAGGCCGTAATGGCCTTTGTACAAGGAATCTAAAAAAAATCACACGCTGATATACTAACGATATGGGGTAATGGCCTTGTAAAAATCAAAAAAAACGTTTGTAATTTTCTTTGAAGTAATCGATGTGATATCGACTTAACGATAAATAAGGCACGCCGCGCAAACGGCAAGCAAAACGGAGGCCGTAATGGCCTTGTACAAGGAATCAAAATCACACGCTAAGTACTCTATGGTACGAAAAAAAAAGTAGTATAAAAAACGTTTGTAATTTTCTTTGAAGTAATCGATGTGATATCGACTTAACGATAAATAAGGCACGCCGCGCAAACGGCAAGCAAAACGGAGGCCGTAATGGCCTTGTACAAGGAATCAAAAAATCACACGCTAAGTACTTATGGTAAGTAAAAAAAGTAAAAAAACATTTGTAATATTTCTTTGAAGTATCGATGTGATATCGACTTTAACGATAAATAAGGCACGCCGCGCAAACGGCAAGCAAAACGGAGGCCGTAATGGCCTTGTACAAGGAATCAAAATCACACGCTAAGTACTTATGGGTACGAAAAAATCAAGTACTAAAAAAACGTTTGTAATTTTCTTTGAAGTATCGATGTGATATCGACCGTAACGATAAATAAGGCACGCCGCGCAAACGGCAAGCAAAACGGAGGCCGTAATGGCCTTGTACAAGGAATCAAAAATCACACGCTAAGTACTTTATGGGTACAAAAAAGTACTAAAAAACGTTTGTAATTTTCTTTGAAAGTAATCGATGTGATATCGACTTAACGATAAATAAGGCACGCCGCGCAAACGGCAAGCAAAACGGAGGCGTAATGGCCTTGTACAAGGAATCAAAATCACACGCTAAGTACTTATGGGTATAAAAAAGTACGTAAAAAAAAGTATAAAAAAACGTTTGTAATTTTCTTTGAAGTAATCGATGTGATATCGACGTAACGATAAATAAGGCACGCCGCGCAAACGGCAAGCAAAACGGAGGCCGTAATGGCCTTGTACAAGGAATCAAAATCACACGCTAAGTACTTTATGGGTACGAAAAAGTACTAAAAAAACGCTTGTAATTTCTTTGAAGTATCGATGTGATATCGACTTAACGATAAATAAGGCACGCGCCGCGCAAACGGCAGCAAAACGGAGGCCGTAATGGCCTTGTACAAGGAATCAAAAAATCACACGCTTATACTTATGGGTACGAAAAAAAAAAAAACTAAAAAAACTTTGAAGTTTGTAATTTTCTTTGAAGTAATCGACGTGATATCGACCGTAACGATAAATAAGGCACGCCGCGCAAACGGTAAGCAAAACGGAGGCCGTAATGGCCTTGTACAAACGAATCAAAAAAACACACGCTAAGTACTTATGGGTCAAAAATCAAAAAAGTATGGTAAAAAACGCTTGTAATTTTTTTGAAGTATCGATGTGATATCGACTAACGATAAATAAGGCACGCCGCGCAAACGGCAAGCAAAACGGAGGCCGTAATGGCCTTGTACAAGGAATCAAAAATCACACGCTAAGTACTCTATGGGTACGAAAAAAAAAGTACTAAAAAATGTTTGTAATTTTCTTTGAAGTAATCGATGTGATATCGACGTAACGATAAATAAGGCACGCCGCGCAAACGGCAAGCAAAACGGAGGCCGTAATGGCCTTGTACAAGGAATCAAAATCACACGCTTAAGTATACTTATGGGTACGAAAAAGTACTAAAAAAACGTTTGTAATTTCTTTGAAGTATCGATGTGATATCGACTTAACGATAAATAAGGCACGCCGCGCAAACGGCAAGCAAAACGGAGGCCGTAATGGCCTTGTACAAGGAATCAAAATCACACGCTAAGTACTTTATGGGTACGTAAAAAAGTACTAAAAAACGTTTGTAATTTTTTTGAAGTATCGATGTGATATCGACTTAACGATAAATAAGGCACGCCGCGCAAACGGCGTAAGCAAAACGGAGGCGTAATGGCCTTGTACAAGGAATCAAAATCACACACGCTATAGTACTCTATGGGTACGTAAAAAAGTAAAAAAAACGCTTGTAATTTTCTTTGAAGTGAATCGATGTGATATCGACGTAACGATAAATAAGGCACGCCGCGCAAACGGCAAGCAAAACGGAGGCCGTAATGGCTAATAATGGCCTTGTACAAGGATCAAAAATCACACGCTAAGTACTTATGGGTGGGTAAAAAAAGTACTAAAAAAACGCTTGTAATTTTCTTTGAAGTATCGATGTGATATCGACTTAACGATAAATAAGGCACGCCGCGCAAACGGCAAGCAAAACGGAGGCCGTAATGGCCTTGTACAAGGAATCAAAATCACACGCTAAGTACTTATGGTAATAAAAAAGTAATAAAAAAACGTTTGTAATTTCTTTGAAGTAATCGATGTGATATCGACCGTAACGATAAATAAGGCACGCCGCGCAAACGGCAAGCAAAACGGAGGCGTAATGGCTTTGTACATTTAACGAATCAAAATCACACGCTATACTCTATGGGGAATCAAAATCAAAAAGTACTTATGGGTAAAAACGTTTGTAATTTTCTTTGAAGTAATCGATGTGATATCGACCGTAACGATAAATAAGGCACGCCGCGCAAACGGCAAGCAAAACGGAGGCCGTAATGGCCTTGTACAAGGAATCAAGGAATATGAAAAAAAATCACACGCTTGTAATTTTCTTTAAGTATCGATGTGATATTAACGATAAATGCGCAAAAACAAAAAAAAGTAAAAAACGTGTTTGTAATCACACGCTTAAGTAATTTTCTTTGAAGTAAATCGATGTGATATCGAATTTAACGATAAATAAGGCACGCCGCGCAAACGAAAAGCAAAACGGAGGCCGTAATGGCCTTGTACAAGGAATCAAAAAATCACACGCTAAGTACTTTATGGGTAAAAAAGTACTAAAAAACGTTTGTAATTTTTTTGAAGTATCGATGTGATATCGACTTAACGATAAATAAGGCACGCCGCGCAAACGGCAAGCAAAACGGAGGCCGTAATGGCCTTGTACAAGGAATCAAAAAAATCACACGCTAATACTTATGGTACGAAAAAAAGTACTAAAAAACGTTTGTAATTTTCTTTGAAGTATCGATGTGATATCGACTTAACGATAAATAAGGCACGCCGCGCGCAAACGGCAAGCAAAACGGAGCCGTAATGGCCTTGTACAAGGAATCAAAAATCACACGCTATATACTTATGGTACAAAAAAAAGTACGTAAAAAAACGTTTGTAATTTTCTTTGAAGTATCGATGTGATATCGACCGTAACGATAAATAAGGCACGCCGCGCAAATAAGCAAAACGGAGGCGAAATGGCCTTGTACAAGAATCAAAAACGGAGGCCGTAATGGCCTTGTAAAAAGAATCAAAAAACGTTTGTAATTTTTTCTTTGAAGTAATATGTGATATCACATGGTAACGATAAATAAGGCACGCCGCGAAAGTAGCAAAAACGGAGGCGTAATGGCTTGTACAAGGAATCAAAAAACGTTTGTACTTTTGGTACGAAAAAAGTACTAAAAAACGTTTGTAATTTCTTTGAATATCGTGATATCGACTTTAACGATAAATAAGGCACGCCGCGCAAACGGCAAGCAAAACGGAGGCCGTAATGGCCTTGTACAAGGAATCAAAATCACACGCTTAAGTACTTATGGGTACGTAAAAAAAGTATAAAAAAACGTTTGTAATTTCTTTGAAGTATCGATGTGATATCGACTTAACGATAAATAAGGCACGCCGCGCAAACGGCAAGCAAAACGGAGGCCGTAATGGCCTTGTACAAGGAATCAAAATCACACGCTAAGTACTTATGGTATAAAAAAGTACTAAAAAAACGTTTGTAATTTTCTTTGAAGTAATCGATGTGATATCGACTTAACGATAAATAAGGCACGCCGGCGCAAACGGCAAGCAAAACGGAGGCCGTAATGGCCTTGTACAAGGAATCAAAATCACACGCTAAGTACTCTATGGGTAAAAAAAGTATAAAAAAACGTTTGTAATTTTCTTTGAAGTAATCGATGTGATATCGACTTTAACGATAAATAAGGCACGCCGCGCAAACGGCAAGCAAAACGGAGGCCGTAATGGCCTTGTACAAGGAATCAAAATCACACGCTAAGTACTATGGGTAAAAAAAAGTACTAAAAACGCTTGGGATATCGAAAAGTAAAAAAGCAAACGGCAAGCAAAAAACGCCTTTGTAATTGGGTTTGAAGTATCTTGTAATTTGATATCGATGTGATATCGATAACGATAAATAAGGCACGCCGCGCAAACGGCAGCAAAACGGAGGCCGTAATGGCCTTGTACAAGGAATCAAAAAAATCACACGCTAAGTACTTATGGTACGTAAAAAGTACTAAAAAAACGTTTGTAATTTTCTTTGAAGTAATCGATGTGATATCGACCGTAACGATAAATAAGGCACGCCGCGCAAACGGGCAAGCAAAACGGAGGCCGTAATGGCCTTGTACAAGGAATCAAAATCACACGCTAAGTACTCTATGGGTAACTAAAACGTAATAAAAAAGTAATAAAAAACGTTTGTAATTTTCAAAGGAATTTGAAGTAATCGATGTGATATCGACTTGTAACGAATAAATAAGGCACGCCGCGATAAAAACAAGCAAAACGGAGGCCGTAATGGCCTTGTACAAGGAATCAAAATCACACGCTTAAGTACTTATGGTATAAAAAAGTACTAAAAAACGTTTGTAATTTTCTTTGAAGTATCGATGTGATATCGACTTAACGATAAATAAGGCACGCCGCGCAAAACGGCAAGCAAAACGGAGGCCGTAATGGCCTTGTACAAGGAATCAAAATCACACGCTTAAGTACTTTATGGGTGGTAAAAAAAGTAGTAAAAAAACGCTTTGTAATTTCTTTGAAGTATCGATGTGATATCGACCGTAACGATAAATAAGGCACGCCGCGCAAACGGCAAGCAAAACGGAGGCCGTAATGGCCTTGTACAAGGAATCAAAATCACACGCTAAGTACTTATGGGTATAAAAAAGTAAAAAAAAAACGTTTGTAATTTTCTTTGAAAGTATCGATGTGATATCGAATTTAACGATAAATAAGGCACGCCGCGCAAACGGCAAGCAAAACGGAGGCCGTAATGGCCTTGTACAAGGAATCAAAATCACACGCTAATACACTACTGGTACGAAAAAAGTACTTACGGGTATGAAAAAAGTGTAACGATAAAAAACGTTTGTAATTTTCTTTGAAGTATCGATGTGATATCGACGTAACGATAAATAAGGCACGCCGCGTTAACAAACGGCAAACGGCAAAACGGAGGCCGTAATGGCCTTTGTACAAGGAATCAAAAAATCACACGCTAAGTACTTATGGGTACGAAAAAAGTAATAAAAAAACGTTTGTAATTTTCTTTGAAGTAATCGATGTGATATCGACCGTAACGATAAATAAGGCACGCCGCGCAAACGGCAAGCAAAACGGAGGCCGTAATGGCCTTGTACAAGGAATCAAAATCACACGCTAAGTACTCTATGGGTACGAAAAAAGTACTAAAAAACGTTTGTACTTGAAGTATCGATGTGATATCGACCGTAAAAAACGTTTGTAATTTTCTTTGAAGTAATCGATGTGATATCGACGTAACGATAAATAAGTAATCGCACGCCGCGCAAACGGCAAAAGCAAAACGGAGGCCGTAATGGCCTTGTACAAGGAATCAAAATCACACGCTATAGTACTCTATGGGTATAAAAAAAGTACGAAAAACGTTTGTAATTTTCTTTGAAGTATCGATGTGATATCGACCTTTAACGATAAATAAGGCACGCCGCGCAAACGGCAAACGGCAGCAAAACGGAGGCCGTAATGGCCTTGTACAAGGAATCAAAATCACACGCTAAGTACTTTATCGGGGTACTAAAAAAGTACGTAAAAAAAACGCTTTGTAATTTTCTTTGAAGTATCGATGTGATATCGACGTAACGATAAATAAGGCACGCCGGCGCAAACGGCAAGAAAAACGGAGGCCAGAATGGCCTTGTACAAAGAATCAAAAATATCACCGTTAAGTACTCTATGGGTACGAAAAAGAGTACGAAAAAAAACGTTTGTAATTCTCTTTGAAGTACTGATGCGATATCGACCCGAACGATAAATAAGGCACGCCGGCGCAAACGGCAAGCAAAACGGAGGCCGTAATGGCCTTGTACAAGGAATCAAAATCACACGCTTAAGTACTTTATATGGGTACGAAAAAGTAATAAAAAACGCTTGTAATTTTCTTTGAAGTAATCGATGTGATATCGACTTAACGATAAATAAGGCACGCCGCGCAAACGGCAAGCAAAACGGAGGCCGTAATGGCCTTGTACAAGGAATCAAAAATCACACGCTAATACTCTTATGGTACAAAAAAAAGTACTAAAAAACGCTTGTAATTTTCTTTGAAGTAATCGATGTGATATCGACTTAACGATAAATAAGGCACGCCGCGCAAACGGCAAGCAAAACGGAGGCCGTAATGGCCTTGTACAAGGAATCAAAATCACACGCTAGTACTCTATGGTACGTAAAAAAAGTATAAAAAACGTTTGTAATTTTCTTTGAAGTAATCGATGTGATATCGACCAGAACGATAAATAAGGCACGCCGGCGCAAACGGCAAGCAAAACGGAGGCCAGAATGGCCTTGTACAAGGAATCAAAAAATCACACAATTAAGTACTTTATGGGTACGAAAAAGTACTTTGTAAAAAACGCTTGTAATTTTCTTTGAAGTAATCGATGTGATATCGACTTAACGATAAATAAGGCACGCCGCGATAAAACGGGCAAAGCAAAACGGAGGCCGTAATGGCCCTTGTACAAGGAATCAAAATCACACGCTAAGTACTCTATGGGTAAAAAAAAAGTTTTTGAAAAAAACGCTTTGTAATTTTCTTTGAAGTATCGATGTGATATCGACTTAACGATAAATAAGGCACGCCGCGCAAACGGTAAGCAAAACGGAGGCCGTAATGGCCTTGTACAAGGAATCAAAATCACACGCTTAAGTACTTAAGGGTATGGGTACTAAAAAAAGTAATTAAAAAACGTTTGTAATTTCTTTGAAGTATCGATGTGATATCGACTTAACGATAAATAAGGCACGCCGCGCAAACGGCAAGCAAAACGGAGGCCGTAATGGCCTTGTACAAGGAATCAAAATCACACGCTAAGTACTTATGGGTACGAAAAAAAGTACTAAAAAACGTTTGTAATTTTCTTTGAAGTATCGATGTGATATCGATTTAACGATAAATAAGGCACGCCGCGCAAACGGCAAGCAAAACGGAGGCCGTAATGGCCTTGTACAAGGAATCAAAAATCACACGCTATACTCTATGGGTACGAAAAAGTACTAAAAAACGTTTGTAATTTTCTTTGAAGTAATCGATGTGATATCGACTTAACGATAAATAAGGCACGCCGCGCAAACGGCAGCAAAACGGAGGCCGTAATGGCCTTGTACAAGGAATCAAAATCACACGCTTAAGTACTTTATGGGTAATCAAAAAAGTACTAAAAACGCTTGTAATTTTCTTTGAAGTATCGATGTGATATCGACCGTAACGATAAATAAGGCACGCCGCGCAAACGGCAAGCAAAACGGAGGCCGTAATGGCCTTGTACAAGGAATCAAAATCACACGCTATAGTACTTATGGGTAATAAAAAAGTATAAAAAAACGTTTGTAATTTTCTTTGAAGTATCGATGTGATATCGACTTTAACGATAAATAAGGCACGCCGCGCAAACGGCAAGCAAAACGGAGGCCGTAATGGCCTTGTACAAGGAATCAAAAATCACACACGCTAGTACTTTATGGTATGGGTAAAAAAAAGTACGTAAAAACGCTTGTAATTTTCTTTGAAGTATCGATGTGATATCGACTTAACGATAAATAAGGCACGCCGCGCAAACGGCAAGCAAAACGGAGGGATGGCCTTGTAATGGCCTTGTAACGAAAAACGCTTGAATCAAAATCACTTAACGATAAATAACGTACAAGCAAATACGGAGGCCTTAAAAAAGTAATGGGTACAAGGAATCAAAAAATCAAAAGTATTTCTATGGTAAAAAAAAGTAAAAAAACGTTTGTAATTTCTTTGAAGTATCGATGTGATATCGACTTAACGATAAATAAGGCACGCCGCGCAAACGGCAAGCAAAACGGAGGCCGTAATGGCCTTGTACAAGGAATCAAAATCACACGCTAAGTACTTATGGTATAAAAAAGTACTAAAAAAAACGTTTGTAATTTTCTTTGAAGTAATCGATGTGATATCGACGTAACGATAAATAAGGCACGCCGCGCAAACGGCAAGCAAAACGGAGGCCGTAATGGCCTTGTACAAGGAATCAAAATCACACGCTAAGTACTCTATGGGTACGTAAAAAAGTACTGAAAAAACGCTTGTAATTTTCTTTGAAGTATCGATGTGATATCGACTTTAACGATAAATAAGGCACGCCGCGCAAACGGCAGCAAAACGGAGGCCGTAATGGCCTTGTACAAGGAATCAAAAATCACACGCTAATACTCTATGGGTCAAAACGTAAAAAGTACTAAAAAAAAAGTACTAAAAACGTTTGTAATTTCTTTGAAGTATCGATGTGATATCGACTTAACGATAAATAAGGCACGCCGCGCAAACGGCAAGCAAAACGGAGGCCGTAATGGCCTTGTACAAGGAATCAAAATCACACACGCTATACTCTATGGGTACGTAAAAAAAGTACTAAAAAAACGCTTGTAATTTTCTTTGAAGTATCGATGTGATATCGACTTTAACGATAAATAAGGCACGCCGCGCAAACGGCAAGCAAAACGGAGGCCGTAATGGCCTTGTACAAGGAATCAAAATCACACGCTAAGTACTATTATATTACGAAAAAGTAGTAAAAAACGCTTGTAATTTTCTTTGAAGTAATCGATGTGATATCGACTTAACGATAAATAAGGCACGCCGCGCAAACGGCAAGCAAAACGGAGGCCGTAATGGCCTTGTACAAGGAATCAAAATCACACGCTATACTACTTATGGGTAATAAAAAAGTAAGTAAAAAAACGTTTGTAATTTTTTCTTTGAAAGTGATATCGATGTGATATCGACGTAACGATAAATAAGGCACGCCGCGCAAACGGCAAGCAAAACGGAGGCCGTAATGGCCTTGTACAAGGAATCAAAATCACACGCGCTAAGTACTCTATGGGTACAAAAAAAGTAAAAAAAAACGTTTGTAATTTCTTTGAAGTAATCGATGTGATATCGACGTAACGATAAATAAGGCACGCCGCGCAAACGGCAAAGCAAAACGGAGGCCGTAATGGCCTTGTACAAGGAATCAAAAATCACACTTAAGTACTTATGGGTAATAAAAAAAAGTAATAAAAAACGTTTGTAATTTTCTTTGAAGTATCGATGTGATATCGACTAACGATAACGATAAATAAGGCACGCCGCGCAAACGGCAAGCAAAACGGAGGCCGTAATGGCCTTGTACAAGGAATCAAAATCACACGCTAATACTTATGGGTACAAGGAATCAAAAAGTATTAAAAAACGTTTGTAATTTTCTTTGAAGTATCGATGTGATATCGACTTAACGATAAATAAGGCACGCCGCGCAAACGGCAAGCAAAACGGAGGCCGTAATGGCCTTGTACAAGGAATCAAAATCACACGCTTAAGTACTCTATGGGTAATGTAAAAAAGTATAAAAAAACGCTTGTATTTTCTTTGAAGTATCGATGTGATATCGACCGTAACGATAAATAAGGCACGCGCGCAAACGGCAGCAAAACGGAGGCCGTAATGGCCTTGTACAAGGAATCAAAATCACACGCTAAGTACTTATTATGGTAATGAAAAAAGTAGTAAAAAAACGTTTGTAATTTTCTTTGAAGTAATCGATGTGATATCGACTTTAACGATAAATAAGGCACGCCGCGCAAACGGCAAGCAAAACGGAGGCCGTAATGGCCTTGTACAAGGAATAAAAAAAATCACACGCGCTATACTTATGGGTACAAAAAAAAAAGTACGTAAAAAACGTTTGTAATTTTCTTTGAAGTATCGATGTGATATCGACTTAACGATAAATAAGGCACGCCGCGCAAACGGCAAGCAAAACGGAGGCCGTAATGGCCTTGTACAAGGAATCAAAATCACACGCTAAGTACTTATGGGTACAAAAAAGTACTAAAAAACGTTTGTAATTTTCTTTGAAGTATCGATGTGATATCGACGTAACGATAAATAAGGCACGCCGCGCAAACGGCAAGCAAAACGGAGGCCGTAATGGCCTTGTACAAGGAATCAAAAATCACACGCTTATACTCTATGGGTACGAAAAAGTACTTAAAAAACGTTTGTAATTTCTTTGAAGTAATCGATGTGATATCGACTAACGATAAATAAGGCACGCCGCGCAAACGGCAAGCAAAACGGAGGCCGTAATGGCCTTGTACAAGGAATCAAAATCACACGCTAAGTACTTATGGGTACGAAAAAAGTACTAAAAAACGCTTGTAATTTTCTTTGAAGTATCGATGTGATATCGACTTTAACGATAAATAAGGCACGCCGCGCAAACGGCAAGCAAAACGGAGGCCGTAATGGCCTTGTACAAGGAATCAAAATCACACGCTAAGTACTTATGGGTACGTAAAAAGTATAAAAAAACGTTTGTAATTTTCTTTGAAGTAATGATGTGATATCGACATAACGATAAATAAGGCACGCCGGCGCAAACGGCAAGCAAAACGGAGGCCAGAATGGCCTTGTACAAGGAATCAAAAATCACACAGTTAAGTACTCTATGGGTACGAAAAAAAGTACGTAAAAAACGTTTGTAATTCTCTTTGAAGTACTGATGTGATATCGACCAGAACGATAAATAAGGCACGCCGGCGCAAACGGCAAGCAAAACGGAGGCCAGAATGGCCTTGTACAAGGAATCAAAATCACACAGTTAAGTACTCTATGGGTATGAAAAAAAGTACGAAAAAAAACGTTTGTAATTCTCTTTGAAGTACAGATGTGATATCGACTTAACGATAAATAAGGCACGCCGCGCAAACGGCAAGCAAAACGGAGGCCGTAATGGCCTTGTACAAGGAATCAAAATCACACGCACTAAGTACTTATGGGTATGGTAAAAAAGTAAAAAAACGAAAAAACTTTGTAATTTCTTTGAAGTATCGATGTGATATCGACGTAACGATAAATAAGGCACGCCGCGCAAACGGCAAGCAAAACGGAGGCCGTAATGGCCTTGTACAAGGAATCAAAATCACACGCTATAGTACTCTATGGGTAAAAAAAGTACGTAAAAACGCTTGTAATTTTTTTTGAAGTATCGATGTGATATCGACTTAACGATAAATAAGGCACGCCGCGCAAACGGCAAGCAAAACGGAGGGAGGCCGTAATGGCCTTGTACAAGGAATCAAAATCACACGCTATACTCTATGGGTACGTAAAAAAAGTAATAAAAAAACGTTTGTAATTTTCTTTGAAGTATCGATGTGATATCGACTTTAACGATAAATAAGGCACGCCGGCGCAAACGGTAAGCAAAACGGAGGCCAGAATGGCCTTGTACAAGGAATCAAAATCACACAGTTAAGTACTCTATGGGTACGTAAAAAAGTACGAAAAAAACGTTTGTAATTCTCTTTGAAGTACTGATGTGATATCGACCAGAACGATAAATAAGGCACGCCGGCGCAAACGGCAAGCAAAACGGAGGCCGTAAATGACGTTTACGATTTGGAGAAAACTTTGATAAATGCCTGGACAACTTGAGTAGAGTGATGAAGAGATGTGAAGAGACCAACCTTGTACTTAACTGGGAAAAATGCCATTTCATGGTCACGTAAGGAATAGTGTTAGGTCATAAGATCTCAAAGAAAGGAATGGAGGTTGATAAGGAAAAATAGAGGTAATAGAGAAGTTACCCCCTCCAACAAACTTAAAGACGTTAGCCTTTCTTGGCCATGCAAGCTTCTATAGGTGGTTTATTAAGGAATTCTGTAAAGTTTCTAGACCTTTGACTGAATTACTTGCAACGGATGTGCCCTTTGTATTTGGAGAGGAGTTCAAGAAAGTATTTATCACATTGAAGAAAATGCTTATAACCGCCCCAATTCTGGTGGCCCAGACTAGAACAAACCTTTCGAGCTTATGTGTGATGCAAGCGACACGGCAGTTGGAGAAGCCCTGGGAAAAAGGGAAGATAAAATATTTAAGCCTATCTATTACACAAGTCGTACCCTCAACAGAGTCTATAGGAATTATGCGACTACAGAGAAGGAACACGTAGCTGTTATCTTTGCATTTGACAAGTTTCGTCCATATCTGATAGGATCGAAAGTCACAGTATTCACTGACCATGCAACCCTGAAATACCTTCTAATGAAGCAAGACTCCTAGCCAAGATTATTGAGATGGATTCTACTCTTACAAGAGTTTGATTTCGAGATCAAGGATAAAAAAGGATCTGAGAACTAGGTGGCTAATCACCTGTCAAGTTTAACTTTGCTAGAAGAGGAGCAACCGACTGAGATCAGGGAAAGATTTCCCGATGAACAACTTTTTGCCATCTCAGTAGTAGCTCCAGTCAAATCTCAGCCCCGACAAAATACATCATGAATGGGCAATGTATACCCTTGGTTTGCTAACATTGTAAATTATCTAGCAGGTAGGTACCTACCACCGTAATTCATGAGTGCTGATAAGAAGAAGTTCTTTACAGATCTAAAGCATTATTATTGGGGCGATCCCTACATATACAAGATGTTCCCTGATACCATTCAAAAGAGATGCATCCGTGATGATGAGATTCCAATTATTCTGAGCCGATGTCATTCTAGAGATGTTGGAGGTCACTATGTACCGGACTAGACAGCAGCAAAGGTACTGCAGTGTGGATTCTATTGGCCGACAATTCATAAATATGCTTACGAGTTTACAAGATCATGTCATTCCTGTCAAATGACTGGTAACATTTCTAAGTGGAATGAGATGCCACTGCATAGTATCTTAGAAGTTGAGCTACTCGATGTGTGGGGAATTGATTTCGTTGGGCCTTTCACATCGTCAAAATCAAATCGTTACATCCTGGTAGCAATTGATTATGTTTCTAAATGGGTGGAGGCAGGGGCCACACCTACTAATAATGCAGGGTTGTCCTGAGATTTCTTAAGAAGAACATTTTGACGAGGTTTGGAGTGCCCAGGGCCATAATTAGTGACTTAGGGAGACTTTTCTGTAATACGTTGTTTGATAAATTGATGTTAAGATATAGGGTTATACATAAAATTGTAGCAAAATATCACGGTTTGATGTAATATCGCCGGACGGATCTAGATCCGCCCGATTACGCAGCGGAATAACATGGATCACGATCAATAAAACATTAAAGCACATAATTTAAGATCTACTTACAAGAAGGTTGGATCTACTTACCAATCAAAAGATAAGCCGAGATCCAAAGAATAAGCCGAGATCCGAGAACCGAGAAGCCATAGTCTTCCGTTGTGTATCTGCAAGCAACAACCAGTGGAAACCGATTCTTGATGCTTGACCGCCTTGATATGCTACCCGGAAAATCCTGAAGATTTTCCCAACTAAAACCCTAAGCTTTGGCCGAATTCCTTAGCTTATTTTGTGTGTATGTATACGCATTATATTGATGGAAAAGGCTTAGGAGAACTCTCTTTATATAGGAGAGAAATCTTTGTCCTCCCACTACTAGAAAAAGGACCTCTAATGAGGAGAATTTAATGAGGAGTAGTATTTTCGTCATTACATGTATCCTTTAATGAGGAGTGAAGGAATTTGATGACCAAATTCAATTTCTCCTCTTTGTTATTATAATATCTCCTCATTAATATTCAAAAAAACAATATCTCCTCATTATTTCATAAAAATATCTTTTTAATAACATTTTATTTCATTTTCATTTCAGCTAAAACCCTTTCTTCGTATTCCTTCCTTTCTCTCTCGTTCTTTGAAACGCCTTTCCTAAAAAAATCCCTAATTGCATTCAATTCCTTGTCTCTG
The DNA here is from genome assembly GCA_026214975.1 of Gentiana macrophylla. Classification (NCBI taxonomy): domain Eukaryota; kingdom Viridiplantae; phylum Streptophyta; class Magnoliopsida; order Gentianales; family Gentianaceae; genus Gentiana; species Gentiana macrophylla. The sequence continues at coordinate 70,149,426 of CM047817.1, forward strand.
CAAATCATACTCACGATTCTCTGCTTCTCCATCTCTTTCACATGGGTAAATCCATTTTTGGTAAGAACATCTTGCTCATTGGATTCGATATCAAACAATCGTTTCAAAATCGTTTAAGAAAGGTTTGATACAAGAAAGGTTCCATCTTTATCGCTTCAATGACGATCTCTTGCTGATTCGATGGAGATTTGTTCATAGCTATGTGTCTATACATGAAGGCTGCATCTTGTGCATTCAAGGCTTCGATTTTGGAAGGAATTCGCAGTCAATACTATTGACAAGGTGAATCTGTTTCAATTCTGTGCTTTCATGTATCATTCATTTCTTGATACGAACATGAAATATGCCTGATTGTATGCTAATTGCTTTTGTGAGGATTTGGGCTTGAAAGATGTTACCGTTGCCATTAATTTGCTGCTGATACAACCATTAAAGTTCTGATTTTGTAAACTTGCAGTCAACGTTCGAAAAAGGTGCAATCTTCTCTGATTTATTGGTGGAATCAAGAAACTCAGTGCCACTGAGGATTTCAAGATCAGAACAATGCTGGAGACTGAAATTATGCCTGGTAATTTCAGTGGTTCTTACTTACATAGTTTGTAAGTAGTTTCTGCACTTTAATTTTCTCTTTTTCTGTGGCTTAAGTGGTTAGTTAAAGTGTGTGTTGTTTGCTAATCTCGATAATTTGCTGTCTCTGAACTGTAAGTGAGTTTGGTGTATTAGACTGAATCATCTCCGGGAGACTTCCTTGTGAAAAAGGCTTGACAGACTGAAATTTTGGCAACTTTACAAAGACTTGCTCCCTGGTTCAAATCTATCCCCTGTTTTGTTTACCCCTTGTTTGTTCTCTGAATTAGTTAGGAAAGTCTCTGATTCAGTGCTTGCTTTTTGTGTGCTTGGCTGTGCAAAATTTGCTTATTTTGATACACTTTTTATTGCCTTGCACATTCACTGTTTGCACTTGAACACAACATGAATTTGTTGTTCACATCATCTGGTTTTTGTGCTTAACCTGCTGCCTGCTCATTCCATATTTCTTGTGTCAATCATTGATAAATCTGCTGAATCATATTGCCTAATCTGTTGAATCATAATCCTTTTATTTTGTTAGAATCAGTGAAATCCTTCTCTGATTCCAACTGTGTTTAGTTTGCTGATTTTGTGGTTGATCACATCTCTAAGTGCTTAATCTTTATTGATCATTGGTTGATCCCTTAAAGTGCTATATTGCTGAACTTGCTTTAACCTGCTCCATCTTGGTAAACCTGCATTTATTAGTGCTAAACCTGTATTGAACTTAGTCTGATGTTTGTGCACCACTAATTCTGTGAAATTGTCTTGCTGAGATCTTACATATGTCATCTGCGGATTTGTTCCAAGTGCTACTACGCTTTGTACAATCTGCCCTGCTTTGCTTGTTAAGCTACATTTTTGAAATCTATTTGAACATTTTTTGTAATACATTTGAATGGTCTTGGCTGCTGATATGTTTTTGCTCAGAGTTGATTAATAGCTTTTGATAGTTTCAACCCTTTAGTTTTAACTATAAATTTTGTGAATCATCTGAGTGATCAGCCTTAGCTTGATCAGCTTTGTAGTTGTGTATTAGTCTGCTATTCTTGTCGTATAAACTCTGAACTAGAACCTTGTAATCCATTCCTTGTTGTATTGTACTCAAACCATATCCAAGGGTGGAAAATAGGTCTGATACACAACTCTAAGTCATTTCACTTTCAGGAAGATTAGTCAAGGATTAGTCTGTTTTTGTTGTCCTATTTTATTCCTCGTGCAGTCTTTGAATCGGTGAAGCTTATTTACTGATTCAGTGTTTTTTGTTGAGTCTGTGTGCATTGGGTGTTTATTGTTGTGCTAGTCTTGATCTCTCGTTTGCGGATATATTGCTGCACACTTTCTACTACATCGCGACTTTGAATCAAATCACCGCACTTTGTCTTTGAATGTGTGAAGTGCTTTAATTTGCTATTTGCTTTGATGCACCTGCTACACTAATCTATACTTGCTGAGCTTCATATTTGAGGTTCTTTGAACCTTCTTCTAGTGCACTTGCCGATATCTCGCCTCCTTACACTTGCAATTTCTTTGACCGAATCTCTGTTGTTGTATCAGATGTGCTGCAATTTCTTGCTGAATATTTATTATAATATCTATAGCAGTCTTAGTTTTGTTGGTTGATCCTAGAATGATGTTACTTGATGTATTTGTGACTAATCAACTCGAGCGCTACTGATCAGAAGATGGAAGTGTGAAATGTGGAAGAAGTGGCAAATGTCATTGCTCAAAGAAGAGGTGGTTGTTTTAAGCCTGATTCTTGCTAGCTAATTGGTGTTTATTTGGTTTTTTAATTCATCAATAACAATTAAATATTGTTGTATTTCTTAACTTTTAGCAGGAAACACAGAGTGAAGAGATCTATTAAGGTACCTGCTATCAGTAACAAGTTGGCTGATATTCCCCCTGATGAGTACTCATGGAGGAAGTATGGTCTAAAGACCCTCAAAGGCTCACCCCATCCAAGGTAGGTTATGACCTTTCGTCCTTTTGTTTGGTTCTTATGTGTTATATTAATCAATGTGTTGTGTTTTGTACACATAAAACATTACCTTGTGCTATATAGAACATTGTGTGCGTGGTCGTGCCATAATCTTTAGTCGGCCGTGTTTGTCCTGTTTAGGTAGTGGTCAAACTGCATAGAAAACAACTATTACATTCTTTGCTGATATTCATTGCGAATTTGACTTGGAATTCGTGACTAATTTTGAGTTAGCAACAACGCTCTTGAAAAATACAAATTGGCCCAATTTCATAAAAAAATTATATTGATTCTTTCATGCTGGATGAGAATTGTGAAGGGATTTGACTTAGTCAGATGTAATTTGTCTTGGATAATAGTATATTATTGTGCCAAGTAGTTAAAAGTCAAGTGATGCTAAAGCTTTTCTAATGAGGCATTGACTAATAGTGTTTTGGCTTTACTGGAGGTTCTTGATTTATATCCTTATTTCGGTTCTGTAGTATTTGAGTTGATTAGTCTCAAATACATAAAGTAACATTTACTCTGTCTACATCAAGTATTTGAGTTGATTAATCCCAGTCCTTGTTTGTCTAGCCCAGAATGAGAGCTACTGTAGCAAGAACGGCCTGCAAAATTGTATGAAAGTCACAGATTTAATAAAAATCCTGATTACTGGAATGAGTAGGATTCTTAAGTTGAAAATAACTCTTGTCCTCAGGTTTGATTTAGTCTTGATAGTCTTAATCCTTGATTTTGACTATCCTTACTGGGAATCAATTGAGGGGTCAGCTTAGTCTTGATCACTTCAGTTTTTGTTTTTTTAGTCTGCTGTACTATTGAATTTGTTGGACTAAACTGCACTTGTTTTTGTAATTTGCTGAATTGTATTGTCGGTAAATATTTGTATCATTTGTCTTTTGTGTATCTGCAATATACATATTGATCCTAACAGCTGCACCTGCTATTGATAATTGTATCATTGCTGATGCTATTGTTGCTGATAATGATGTTCTTGGGTTAAGTTATTTGAGAAAAACCGAGATCATTCTTCTGAAGTCTTTAAACTACATTTGTGTTTTGGAAGGAGACTTATCTTAGTAAAATCTGTAGTTTCTTGAGTGCACCTTTGTATACTGATATGGTTACTGCTACACAATAATATTGAATTCCCTGCTGCTCTTTAATTAGCATTCCTTCTTTTTTTCCTTCACATAAAGTAATCAACCATATCCTTGGCCATATAGGTTGGCAATGTGAAAAAGGTCAGTTTCATTAGGGAAGGAATCTAATGGATTAAGCACTTCTGGTGTCTATAGGATGAGGAGAGAACATATGATGATGCCGAATTCAAATCAGACAGATGGATCCAATGAGTACTATGCACGAGATAATGACGACTTTATATCCTCGGAATCAGATAGACAGCTACTTAAGATAAAGTAAGGATATGTAATTCTATTGTTGTTTTTGTTATGCATTATGGTAAACGTTCCATCTTGCAACGTTGTAGGACTGATGTAACGCCCCGTTCCCGGACACCGAGTCCTTATCCGGGAAAGGAACGTTCGGCACGTATAAAATAAAAGTAAATTCATTTCATACGTAAGCCTCTACTACATCGTATCAAAAACAAGCAAACGGAAGCAAAAGACTCGGGTATAAAATTTCCAAACATCCAAGAATAGAAACAACATCTAAAGGTGGAAATGTAATCTTATTACATTCAAGGAAAAATACGAATCCAAAAGAAAAGTATGATATTCTCCAAAAGAAACATAACGGTGCTACAAGTCTCGAAAGACCAAAAGTCTAAAACAATCTAATACATGATAAATAAAGAATAAATGTAGATTCTTCAATGAGGCATCTTCAAACGTCATCATCGAACTCCTCCTCGTAAACAATATCAACCTGTTCGTCTTCTCAATCCCAAACACATAGAAAACATGCATTATAGGTAAGTACAACGTACTTAATAAGAACGAGAAGCTATGACAACAATTATAATTTATAAAGTAAAGATAATTAAAAGTTTAGTTGATTATGTGTGACCGACTCAATCGAGGGTTCACTCTATGTCCATCAACATGAATTGACTAAACGTTTCTACCTAACTTATCTATGTTACAACCGCACTCAAGGGCACTATGCGTATCCACTTTTGGGACACTCTTGGCAACATATTAGTGGATCACACCAATATCTATAGAGGCTAGAATAGGTAGGCTCTGATAGTACGCACATCTCAGCGGAGTCCCTCCGTACTTAGGGTTTTGTTGACCTACGGAGTTCTTCCACCTTCAGAGGTAGGCATACATCGCGATATAGACTGGTGCATATCCAAGAGAGACATGTTGTTTAATCTTTTACTAGTCAAATACGTATTTATTAGGATGATTAACTAGCCACCTAAGTGTTTTCAAATAATCTCCCTCTCATTAAGTACTCTCTTCCTAGACCACTAGACCTTAACAAGACCTAGCAATTACACAGACAGTGACGAATGCTAATTCATCAAAGCACAAGTATATCATGCCCTTCCAACGGATCCAAACTTCAACTCCCTTTAAGAGTACATTCGGTGTTTTAACTGAACGAATTAGAAGTTCAATTCAGGCTTGTTTATGTTGACCAATGATATCTTAACATAATTAGGGGTTGAAAACAATAATAGTGTGATTATAAAACCCAAAACAAAACTAGAATGATAAAACCGTAGAAACAAGGCAAAACAGGCCAGACGCCCGTTTGACCTCCCATGGACGCCCGTCCACTAAACCCCAAACGCCCGTCTACCAAAAACAGCTACATCGTGAATCAAAAATCTAACCTCAGACGCCCGTCTGCCTATTGCGAACGCCCGTCTCGAACTCTATCAGGGTCTCGGACGCCTGCTACGCTTAATTCGAGGCGCCCGTCGTTTAATTGAGACGCCCGTCGCTAGACGAGACACGCGTGCGCGGGATTTTCCCGAACACTCAATCATCAAGACTCGATTCCAAATCCGTTTCTGACCTAATTGCCATCGAATTAAACACAGTAAAACGTGGTAAAACACATCTAAACATCCCAAGAATACCTAGGATCCTTGATCACTGAAAAACACATCTTTTACTAGCATCTACACGTCTCAAAAACATAATCTAAACTTTACGAATCATAATCGAAATCATAGGATGAGTTTCTTACCAAATTGCAGCCACAACCAAATTCAAACAGCCTCTGAAAACTGCCGCACTTCCTTCCCACTGATATCCAAACGATGTGCTCCTCACGACGGCTCCAAATCTCTACTCTGATTTGCAAACGGTCAAGCTTTGCTTCAGTTAATTGAAGAACTCCTCTAGCCTCTTTCTCCTCTCAAAGTCGTAGAGAAGAGGTGAAGAAAAACAGATTTTTTTTTTCTGAATTGTGTTTAGGTTATGGGATAAACTGTGTTAACTTTTCCTTAAATACAATTCCCAATTAATCCCCTTTTTCCATAAACACCCTTAATTACCAAAATTCAGAAAATCCTTTTAATTATATACATATAACTCGAAAAATATATATATATAATCCATAAAATACTTAACTCCAATAAAAGAAAAGAAATAATAATATTTCGTTTTCGCAAAATGACAAGTCTGCCATTTCCCGAAAATCGGAATATTACATTCTTGTCCCCTTAAAAGGAGTTTCGTCCTCGAAACTAGAACATGCCTGGTAAATCCACGAACTCTTGGAATTCACTGATCAAGTCATCTTCAACTTCCCAAGTTGCCTCCTCGGGTGAATGATTGCTCCACTGAACCAAAACCAACGGGATCATCCGCCTCTTGATCATCTTTTCCTTTCGGTCCAATACCTTGATCGGTCTCTCATCATGAGCAAGATTGTCTTGTAGAATTTCCGGATCAACCGTAGTTTCAACATCATTCTTCATCAGACACTTCTTCAACATCGAGACGTGAAACACACTATGGACCCTTGACATCGATTCCGGTAACTTAAGCTTGTAAGCTTACGGTCCAATCCTTTCCAGAATTTCAAAAGGTCCAACATACCTTGGACTAAGCTTTCTCTTTTGTCCAAAGCGTTTCACTCCCTTCATCGGTGAAGCTCGTAGGTACACTCTATCACCGACTTCAAACTCCAGAGGTCTTCTTCTAACGTCTGCCCAACTTTTTGCCTGTCCTGTGCTGCCTTCAGATTCTTCTTAACCAAATGAACCCTTTCCTTAGCTTGTTCAACCATTTCTCGCCCTGTGAGCTGTCTTTCCCCGACTTCATCCCAAAACAGCGGCGTTCTACATCTTCTTCCATACAACGCTTCAAACGGCGGCATGCCTATGCTTGCATGATAACTGTTGTTGTAAGCAAACTCTGCTACCGGTAGATAATCATCCCATGATCCACCTACTTCCAATACACAAGCTCTTAGCATGTCCTCAAGTGTTTGGATGGTCCTCTCAGATTGCCCATCTGTCTGAGGATGAAAGGCCGTACTCAAATCCAACTTGGTTCCAAAGGCTTCTTGTAAACTCTTCCAAAACCGACTGACGAATCTCGAGTCACGATCCGAAACTATCGAGATAGGGACTCCGTCTTGACTTCACTATATTATCCAAGTATAGTGTCGTCATCTTCTTCAAAGGCATATCAACCTTATCTGGTAACAAATGGGCGATTTGGTCAATCTATCCACCATTACCCAAATCGCATCATGACGCCTCTCGTCTTAGGTAACCGGTGATGAAGTCCATCGTAATCTTATCCCATTTCCATTCAGGGATATCCAAGGGCTTGAGAATTCCTCCTGGTCTTCTATGCTCTGCCTTCACTTTCTGACAAATATCGCATTCTGCCACGAATTTGGCTATCTCTACCTTCATCGAAGGCCACCAAAACTTTTCCTTCAAGTCTCGGTACATCTTAGTAGCACCTGGATGAACTGCAAAAGCAATCATATGTGCCTCTTCCATAACTCTTTGTCTTAGGTCGCCAACATTAGGCACACATAAACGATCTTGGTACCAAAGGTTTCCATTCTTATCCAAGACATAACCCACAGTAGGCTTTTCTCTAGCAACTCGCTTCAAATCAACCAAAGCTGCGGGTCTTCATCTTGCTTCCCGAATGTCATCCATCAACTCGACCTTGCTAACAACGGCACCACAAACCGTCGATCCTCAATCTGATCAAACTGTTGATTTCGGCCCATCTAACCTTTCTCCGCCACAACCGGCGCTTGGCGTAAATATTGGCTTCCAGCAAAGCATCGCCACTACATCGGCTTTGCCTGGATGGTACTGAATATCCAAATCATAGTCCTTCACGAACTCTAACCATCTTCTTTGTCTCATATTTAGATTCTCTTGAGTGAAGAAATACTTTAAACTTTTATGGTCGGTGAAGATCCTTGCCTTAACTCCATACAAGTAGTGCCTCCAAGTCTTTAATGCAAACACTACTGCTGCCAACTCTAAGTCATGTGTCGGGTAGTTCTTCTCATGCACCTTCAAATGCCTAGATGCATAAGCAATCACTTTTCCTCCTTGCATCAACACACAACCTAGACCTTGTCCCGAAGCATCTGTGTAGACATCGTAATTATAAAAAAATCTCCGGAACTGCCAGAACTGGGGCTGTAGTCAACTTCTTTTTCAACGTCTGAAAAGCCATTTCACACTCTCTAGTCCATTCAAACATCACATTCTTCTGTGTAAGCTTAGTGAGTGAAGTAGCTATCTTCGAAAAGTCTTGCACGAACTTCCTATAGTAGCCAGCCAAACCAAGAAAGCTCCTTACTTCTGAAAGCTGTGGTAGGTTTAGGCCAATTCTCAAGCGCCTCAATCTTTCTTTGGATCAACCTGTATGCCATCTCCAGAAATGACATGACCCAAGAAACTGACTTGCTTCAACCAAAAGTCACACTTAGAGAACTTAGCAAACAACTGATTCTTTTTCAAACTATCCAACACTATCCTTAAGTGTTCCTCGTGTTCTTTCTCGTCCTTAGAATATACTAGGATGTCGTCTAAGAACACTATCACAAACTTATCCAATTATGGCATGAAGACTCGCTGCATCAAATCCATAAATGCAGATGGAGCATTAGTGAGTCCAAACGGCATAACTAAGAACTCATAATGTCCATACCTCGTACTAAAAGCCGTCTTGGTATATACGCCACCTTGATCTTCAACTGATGATATCCGGACCTAAGATTAATCTTAGAGAACACTTTCTTGCCTTGCTATTTATTAAACAAATCATCTATCCTTGGTAAGGGGTACTTATTCTTGATGGTAAGATTATTAAATGCTCTATAATCGAAGCACATCCATATACTACCATCTTTCTTCTTCACGAACAAAACAGGGGCTCCCCAAGGCGAAGTACTAGGATGAATTATATTCCTCTCAGCTATCCTTAAGTTGAGCCTTCAACTCCTTTAATTTAGCCGGTGCCATCACATAGGGTGCCTTAGCAAGCTGGTGCCGCTCCGGTACCAACTTGATCTCAAACTCGATTTCCTATCCGGCATGTTTCCCGGTAACTCTTCCGGAAATACCTCAGGGTACTCTCTCACTACCGGAGTTTCTTCTAGCTTAGGCTTCACTTGTTCCACATCCTTTGTGTACAACAAGTAGCCTTCACAACCCTTACGACAAGCTCGATTGCCTTAACATTGAAATTATCGGATGTCGCTTCTTACTCGGCTTGTACATATTCCCTTGATAAGTCTTGTCTGATTTCCCGGGTATCTTAAAGGTCACTTTCTTCTCTCGGCAATCTAGATGAACAAAATTCTCGGATAGCCAATCTATCCCAAGAATTAAATCAAAATCTGAAAAGTCTAAAACTGTGAAGTCGCTCTTGCATCGATAAGATCCAACTCGAACTTCCACTTGAGGTATCATCCTAGTTACCTTTGTTACCTTCCCTAACGGTGTAGTTATCTCCAAGGTGTTTCTTAAAGGTTCCGAAGGTAAACTCAACTTCTTAGCTACTTTGGTCGACACAAAAGTGTTAGACGCTCCCGTATCAAACAAGGCTCTGACCACTAGATTATTTAACATTATCGTACCTAGGATTCATATTCATTCATTTAAATAAAATTACAGCATGAATAAACGTGCTATAAAAGTATCTCAATAAAATAACAACAAGGTACCTGAGATAACATCGTCTTCTGGTTCCGTATCTCTTGCATCAGCTGCAAAAATTCAAACCGGTCGGCTTGGGCCGCTCCTACCGTTTGCCTAGCCCGAATTGCCCTTGTTTCCTCTGTTTGGACACGCTCTTGAAAAGTGCCCTGGCTCTCCGCAAACGTAGCAACTATTAGTATTTTGCTTGCACTCCCCCAAATGATTTCTGTTGCACTTAGGACAAAGGGGTGCACTGTTTGGGGCCTTAGCTGCCGTGGGAGCTGTGGTCTTTTTGATGTTCTGTTGCGGCGCTCCCCGATAACTTCCTTGACTAGTCCCAAAGTTCCGCTTGTTTCCAATCACAACAGTAGCCTTCTTCCTGAAGGTCTCAACCTCCAAGGCTTTATTCAGTAACTCTGCCATATTCCTCGCTGTAAATCCCAAATACCTGACTGTATCTCATGTGCTAGTCCTTCCTTGTACAGTGCCATCTTCCTTACTTCCACTTTCATGAGCTCGGGATAGAACCTTCCCAACTCATTAAACTTATTGGTATACTGAGATACCGTCAGATGAATACCCTGCTTCAGTTTCAAAAACTGACTTGCCTTATCCGCTTGAACCGTTGCTGGGAAGTACTCATTAAAGAACATAGCTTTGAAAGCTTCCCAGTCTGTTATTTTACCATTACTGCTCTGAATCGCATCTATCCATGCCTCAGCTGCACCCAAAAGGAAACTAACTGCCAGTTGTGCCATCTCGGTCTCAGGCACATGAATGTTCCTGCATGCTTTCTCGAAGCTCCTTATCCATTCCTCGGCCTTTGAATGTTCAAAGTTTCATAGAAGTTCTCAACCCGATTCCTTCTCAATCTTGTATACCAATCGACTGGCGACGCTTGCTCAAAAACTGGTCTCACGGGTGGGTAAACCGGAGGATAGCTGAAAGGTACTTGCTGCTGGTATTGTTGTTGCTGAGGGTAAGCTGGATTCAATTGAGGTTCAGGCTGAAAAGGGTAGTATCCCTGATGATAATTCTGGTAGTGCTGCGGGGGTGGCTGATCTTGTTGAAAACCAAAAGGTGGATAACCAGTACATTGTTGATGTTCGAACCGTGGTGAAAGTGTTACGGTAGGTCGAGGGGTATGACATGTAGGAGGTGGGTAGAAAGTCTGTTGCTGTTGATGAAACACTAACGGTGAGGGATGGCTCACTGGCGAAGGGTAAACACTGATTGGTGGAGGATAAAATGATTGCTGATGTGGGTGGTAGCTTACCGGTGGTGGTACAAATCCTGCTGGAACATCGCTTACCAATGAGAACTGAGCTGAACTTCCCATGTGCCATCGTGGGGGTTGCTCCCGATGAGGTCTCGGTGAGAAACCCTACTGAGACCTTGGGGTGGGTGTCACGGTACGAGGTGGTGGTGATAAACTCCGCTGGGGTGGTGGAATCTTCCTCACAACACCACCTCCTACGACCGGTGACGAACTCTGGAAGTCTCTGCACCCGCTCCAGTTCTCGTGAACACCATCCTGATGATCAAAGAAAACCAGAACGTTACTAAAAGATCTAGAGAAAACTTATCTTAAAAGAAAGGAAGCCTAAAAGACACTTTTCTCTGATACCAACTGTAACGCCCCGTTCCCGGACACCGAGTCCTTATCCGGAAAAAGAACGTTCGGCACGTATAAAATAAAAGTAAATTCATTTCATACGTAAGCCTCTACTACGTCGTATCAAAAACAAGCAAACGGAAGCAAAAGACTAGGGTATAAAATTTCCAAACATTCAAGAATAGAAACAACATCTAAAGGTGGAAATGTAATCTTATTACATTCAAGGAAAAATACGAATCCAAAATAAAAGTACGATATTCTCCAAAAGAAAGCGTACTTGGTGCTACAAGTCTCAAAAGACCAAAAGTCTAAAACAATCTAATACATGATAAATAAAAAATAAATGTAGATTCTTCAATGAGGCGTCTTCAAACGTCATCATCGAACTCCTCCTTGTAAACAATATCAACCTGTTCGTCTTCTCAACCCCAAACACATAGAAAACATGCATTTGAGGTAAATACAACGTACTTAATAAGAACGAGAAGCTATGACAACAATTATAATTTATAAAGTAAAGATAATTAAAAGTTTAGTTGATTATGTGTGACCGACTCAATCTAGGGTTCACTCCATGTCCATCAACATGAATTGACTAAACGTTTCTACCTAACTTATCTATGTTACAACCGCACTCAAGGGCACTACGCGTATCCACTTTTGGGACACTCTTTGCAACATATTAGTGGATCACACCAATATCCACAGAGGCTAGAATAGGTAGGCTCCGATAGTACGCACATCTCTCGTGAGTCCTCCGCACTTAGGGTTTTTTGACTCACGGAGTTCTTCCACGAGGTAGGCATACATCGCGATATAGACTGGTGCCTATCCAAGAGAGACATGTTGTTTAATCTTTTACTAGTCAAGTACGTATTTATTAGGATGATTAACTAGCCACCTAAGTGTTTTCAAATAATCTCCCTCTCATTAAGTACTCTCTTCCTCGACCACTAGACCTTAACAAGACCTAGCAATTACACAGATAGTGACAAATGCTAATTCATCAAAGCACAAGTATATCATGCCCTTCCAACGGATCCAAACTTCAACTCCCTTTAAGAGTACATTCGGTGTTTTAACTGAACGAATTAGAAGTTCAATTCAGGCTTGTTTATGTTGACCAATGATATCTTAACATAATTAGGGGTTGAAAACAATAATAGTGTGATTATAAAACCCAAAACCAAACTAGAATGATAAAACCGTAAAAACAAGGCAAAACAGGCCAGACGCCCGTTTGACCTCCCATGGACGCCCGTCCACTAAACCCCAAACGCCCGTCTACCAAAAACAGCTACATCGTGAATCAAAAATCTAACCTCGAGGCCCGTCGCTATTGCCGATAACGCCCGTGCGGGCTCTTAGGGTCTCGGGCGCCCGTCGCTTAATTCGGGACGCCCGTGTCGCCTAATTCAGGCACGCCGCGTGCGCACGGGATTTTCCCAGAACACTAAATCATCAAGACTCGATTCCAAATCCGTTTCTGACCTAATTGCCATCGAATTAAACACAGTAAAACGTGGTAAAACACATCTAAACATCCCAAGAATACCTAGGATCCTTGATCACTGAAAAACACATCTTTTACTAGCATCTACACGTCTCAAAAACATAATCTAAACTTTACGAATCATAATCGAAATCATAGGATGAGTTTCTTACCAAATTGCAGCCACAACCAAATTCAAACTGAAAATAAAACTCACGCCGCACTTCCTTCCCAACGATATCCAACGATGTAAAAACTCGATGTGCTCCTCACGTTATATTAATCAATCTCGGATTTTAAAATGTGATATAGTGTAATAGATTTTTAACAGTGTGGTTCCAAATCTCTACCTGACCGCAAACGGTCAAGCTTTGCTTCGATTAATTGAAGAATTGAAGAACTCCTCTAGCCTCTTTCTCCTCTCAAAGTCGTAGAGAAGAGGTGAAGAAAAACAGATTTTTTTTTCGAATTGTGTTTAGGTTATGGGATAAATCGTGTTAACTTTTCCTTAAATACAATTCCCAATTAATCCTCTTTTCCATAAACACCCTTAATTACCAAAATTCAGAAAATCCTTTTAATTATATACATATAACTCAAAAAATATATATATATAATCCATAAAATACTTAACTCCAATAAAAGAAAAGAAATAATAATATTTGCTGCGAAAATGACAAGTCCGACATTTCCTAAAATCGAATATTACATTCCTCTCCCCTTAAAAGGAGTTTCGTCCTCGAAACTAGAACATGCCTGGTAAATCCACGAACTCTTGGAATTCACTGATCAAGTCATCTTCAACTTCCCAAGTTGCCTCCTCGGGTGAATGATTGCTCCACTGAACCAAAACCAACGGGATCATCCGCCTCTTGATCATCTTTTCCTTTCGGTCCAATACCTTGATCGGTCTCTCATCATGAGCAAGATTGTCTTGTAGAATTTCCGGATCAACCGTAGTTTCAACATCATTCTTCATCAGACACTTCTTCAACATTGAGACGTGAAACACACTATGGACCCTTGACATCGATTCCGGTAACTTAAGCTTGTAAGCTTACGGTCCAATCCTTTCCAGAATTTCAAAAGGTCCAACATACCTTGACTAAGCTTTCTTTGTCCAAAGCGTTGCCACTCCCTTCATCGGTGAAGCTCGTAGGTACACTCTATCACCGACTTCAAACTCCAGAGGTCTTCTTCTAACGTCTGCCCAACTTTTTTGCCTGTCCTGTGCTGCCTTCAGATTCTTCTTAACCAAATGAACCCTTTCCTTAGCTTGTTCAACCATTTCTCGCCCTGTGAGCTGTCTTTCCCCGACTTCATCCCAAAACAAACAAGGTTTCTACATCTTCTTCCATACAACGCTTCAAACGGCGGCATGCCTATGCTTGCATGATAACTGTTGTTGTAAGCAAACTCTGCTACCGGTAGATAATCATCCCATGATCCACCTACTTCCAATACACAAGCTCTTAGCATGTCCTCAAGTGTTTGGATGGTCCTCTCAGATTGCCCATCTGTCTGAGGATGAAAGGCCGTACTCAAATCCAACTTGGTTCCAAAGGCTTCTTGTAAACTCTTCCAAAACCGACTGACGAATCTCGAGTCACGATCCGAAACTATCGAGATAGGGACTCCGTGCAGCTTCACTATATTATCCAAGTATAGTGTCGTCATCTTCTTCAAAGGCATATCAACCTTATACGGTAAGAAATGGGCAGATTTGGTCAATCTATCCACCATTACCCAAATCGCATCATGACCGCCTCTCGTCTTAGGTAACCCGGTGATGAAGTCCATCGTAATCTTATCCCATTTCCATTCAGGGATATCCAAGGGCTTGAGAATTCCTCCTGGTCTTCTATGCTCTGCCTTCACTTTCTGACAAATATCGCATTCTGCCACGAATTTGGCTATCTCTACCTTCATCGAAGGCCACCAAAACTTTTCCTTCAAGTCTCGGTACATCTTAGTAGCACCTGGATGAACTGCAAAAGCAATCATATGTGCCTCTTCCATAACTCTTTGTCTTAGGTCGCCAACATTAGGCACACATAAACGATCCTGGTACCAAAGGTTTCCATTCTTATCCAAGACATAACCCACAGTAGGCTTTTCTCTAGCAACTCGCTTCAAATCAACCAAAGCTGGGTCTTCATCTTGCTTCCCCCGAATGTCATCCATCAACTCTGACCTTGCTAACAACGGCACCACAAACTGTCGATCCTCAATCTGATCAA
Source organism: Gentiana macrophylla (assembly GCA_026214975.1). NCBI lineage: Eukaryota > Viridiplantae > Streptophyta > Magnoliopsida > Gentianales > Gentianaceae > Gentiana > Gentiana macrophylla. Next base: position 70,164,441 of record CM047817.1, read on the forward strand.
ACCTGTTGATTTCCAGCCCATCTAACCTTTCTGCCACAACTTCGACGCTTGAAACTGTAAATACTGGCTTCCTGCTTAAAGCATCTGCCACTACATCGGCTTTGCCTGGATGGTACTGAATATCCAAATCATAGTCCTTCACGAACTCTAACCATCTTCTTTGTCTCATATTTAGATTCTCTTGAGTGAAGAAATACTTTAAACTTTTATGGTCGGTGAAGATCCTTGCCTTAACTCCATACAAGTAGTGCCTCCAAGTCTTTAATGCAAACACTACTGCTGCCAACTCTAAGTCATGTGTCGGGTAGTTCTTCTCATGCACCTTCAAATGCCTAGATGCATAAGCAATCACTTTTCCTCCTTGCATCAACACACAACCTAGACCTTGTCCCAAGCATCCGTGTAGACATCGTAATTATAAAAAAAAAAATCTCCGGAATCGCGTAGGCGGGGCTGTAGTCAACTTCTTTTTCAACGTCTGAAAAGCCATTTCACACTCTCTAGTCCATTCAAACATCACATTCTTCTGTGTAAGCTTAGTGAGTGAAGTAGCTATCTTCGAAAAGTCTTGCACGAACTTCCTATAGTAGCCAGCCAAACCAAGAAAGCTCCTTACTTCTGAAACTGTGGTAGGTTTAGGCCAATTCTCAACTGCCTCAATCTTTGCTGGATCAACCTGTATGCCATCTCCAGAAATGACATGACCCAAGAAACTGACTTGCATCAACCAAAAGTCACACTTAGAGAACTTAGCAAACAACTGATTCTTTTTCAAACTATCCAACACTATCCTTAAGTGTTCCTCGTGTTCTTTCTCGTCCTTAGAATATACTAGGATGCCGTCTAAGAACACTATCACAAACTTATCCAATTATGGCATGAAGACTCGCTGCATCAAATCCATAAATGCAGATGGAGCATTAGTGAGTCCAAACGGCATAACTAAGAACTCATAATGTCCATACCTCGTACTAAAAGCCGTCTTCGGTATATCTGCCACCTTGATCTTCAACTGATGATATCCGGACCTAAGATTAATCTTAGAGAACACTTTCTTGCCTTGCAATTGATTAAACAAATCATCTATCCTTGGTAAGGGGTACTTATTCTTGATGGTAAGATTATTCAATGCTCTATAATCGATGCACATCCTCATACTACCATCTTTCTTCTTCACGAACAAAACAGGGGCTCCCCAAGGCGAAGTACTAGGATGAATTATATTCCTCTCATCTATCCTTAAGTTGAGCCTTCAACTCCTTTAATTCAGCCGGTGCCATCCTATAGGGTGCCTTAGCAACTGGTGCCGCTCCGGGTACCAACTTGATCTCAAACTCGATTTCCCTATCCGGCATGTTTCCCGGTAACTCTTCCGGAAATACCTCAGGGTACTCTCTCACTACCGGAGTTTCTTCTAGCTTAGGCTTCACTTGTTCCACATCCACTGTGTACAACAAGTAGCCTTCACAACCCTTCTGACAAGCTCTGATTGCCTTAACCGCTGAAATTATCGGATGTCGCTTCTTACTCGGCTTGTACATATTCCCTTGATAAGTCTTGTCTGATTTCCCGGGTATCTTAAAGGTCACTTTCTTCTCTCGGCAATCTAGATGAACAAAATTCTTGGATAGCCAATCTATCCCAAGAATTAAATCAAAATCTGAAAAGTCAAAAACTGTGTAGTCGCTCTTGCATCGATAAGATCCAACTCGAACTTCCACTGAGGTATCATCCTAGTTACCTTTGTTACCTTCCTAACGTGTAGTTATCTCCAAGGTGTTTCTTAAAGGTTCAAGGTAAACTCAACTTCTTAGCTACTTTGGTCGACACAAAAGTGTTAGGACGCTCCCGTATCAAACAAGGCTCTGACCACTAGATTATTTAACATTATCGTACCTAGGATTCATATTCATTCATTTAAATAAAATTACAGCATGAATAAACGTGCTATAATAGTATCTCAATAAAATAACAACAAGGTACCCGAGATAACATCGCCTTTCCGGTTCCAGATCTCTTGCATCACCGCAAAAATTCGAACCGGTCGGCTTGGGCCGCCCTACCGCTTGCCTAGCCCGAATTGCCCTTGTTTCTTTGTTTAGACACGCCTTGAAAAGTGCCCCTGGCTCTCCGCAAAACGTAGCAACTATTAGTATTTTGCTTGCACTCCCCCAAATGATTTCATTGCACTTAGGACAAAGCGGGTGCACTGCTTGGGGGCCTTAGCCGTGGGAGCTGTGGTCTTTGATGTTCCTGCGTGCTCCCGATAACTTCCTTGACTAGTCCCAAAGTTCCGCTTTGTTTCAATCACAACAGAGCCTTCTTCCTCGAAGGTCTCAACCTCCAAGGCTTTATTCAAGAATCTACGCCATATTCTCGCCAGAAATCCCAACATACCGATCAGTATCTCATGCGCTAGTCCTTCCTTGTACAGTGCCATCTTCCTTACTTCCACTTTCATGAGTTCGGGATAGAACCTTCCCAACTCATTAAACTTATTGGTATACTGAGATACCGCCGATGAATACCTCGCTTTGCTTTCAAAACTGACTTGCCTTATCCGCTTGAACCGTTGCTAGGAAGTACTCATTAAAGAACATAGCTTTGAAAGCTTCCCAGTCTGTTATTTTACCATTGCTGCTCTGAATCACATCTATCCATGCCTCAGCTGCACCCAAAAGGAAACTAACTGCCAGTTGTGCCATCTCGGTCTCAGGCACATGAATGTTCCTGCATGCTTTCTCGAAGCTCCTTATCCATTCCTCGGCCTTTGAATGTTCAAAGTTTCCATAGAAGTTCTCAACCCGATTCCTTCTCAATCTTGTATACCAATCGACTGGCGGCGCTTGCTCAAAAACTGGTCTCACGGGTGGGTAAACCGGAGGATAGCCGAAAGGTACTTGCTGCTGGTATTGCTGTTGCTGAGGGTAAGCTGGATTCAATTGAGGTTCAGGCTGAAAAGGGTAGTATCCCTGATGATAATTCCAGCAAGGTCTTTAGGGGTGGCTGATCTTGTTGAAAACCAAAAGGTGGATAACCAGTACATTGTTGATGTTCGAACCGCGGTGAAAGTGGTACGGTAGGTCGAGGGGTATGACATGTAGGAGGTGGGTAGAAAGTCCGCTGGTCGTTGATGAAACACTAACGGTGAGGATGGCTCACCGCGAAGTGGTAAACACCGATTGGTGGAGGATAAAATGATCTTTGATGTGGGTGGTAGCTACCGGTGGTGGTACAAATCTCGCCGAACATCGCTACCAATGAGAACCGAGCCGAACTTCCCATGTGCCATCGTGGGGTTGCTCCCGATGAGGTCTCGTGAGAAACCCCATCGAGACCTTGGGGTGGGTGTCGCGCACGAGGTGGTGGTGATAAACTCCATTTGGGGTGGTGGAATCTTCCTCACAACACCACCTCCTACGACCGGTGACGAACTCACGGAAGTCTCGTGACCCGCCTGGGATTCTTCGTGAACACCATCCCCGATGATCAAAGAAACCAGAACGTTACTAAAAGATCTAGAGAAAACTTATCTTAAAAGAAAGGAAGCCTAAAAGACGCTTTTCTCTGATACCAACTGTAACGCCCCGTTCCCGGACACCGAGTCCTTATCCGGAAAAAGAACGTTCGGCACGTATAAAATAAAAGTAAATTCATTTCATACGTAAGCCTCTACTACGTCGTATCAAAAACAAGCAAACGGAAGCAAAAGACTCGGGTATAAAATTTCCAAACATCCAAGAATAGAAACAACATCTAAAGGTGGAAATGTAATCTTATTACATTCAAGGAAAAATACGAATCCAAAATAAAAGTACGATATTCTCCAAAAGAAACGTAACGGTGCTACAAGTCTCAAAAGACCAAAAGTCTAAAACAATCTAATACATGATAAATAAAAAATAAATGTAGATTCTTCAATGAGGCGTCTTCAAACGTCATCATCGAACTCCTCCTCGTAAACAATATCAACCTGTTCGTCTTCTCAACCCCAAACACATAGAAAACATGCATTTGAGGTAAATACAATGTACTTAATAAGAACGAGAAGCTATGACAACAATTATAATTTATAAAGTAAAGATAATTAAAAGTTTAGTTGATTATGTGTGACCGACTCAATCTAGGGTTCACTCCATGTCCATCAAAATGAATTGACTAAACGTTTCTACCTAACTTATCTATGTTACAACAAGACTCAAGAGGCACCACGATATCCATTTTTGGGACACTCTTTGCAACATATTAGTGGATCACACCAATATGCACGGAGGCTAGAATAGGTAGGCTCCGATAGTACGCACATCTCAGCGGAGTCCCTCCGTACTTAGGGTTTTGTTGACCTACGGAGTTCTTCCACCTTCAGAGGTAGGCATACATCGCGATATAGACTGGTGCCTATCCAAGAGAGACATGTTGTTTAATCTTTTACTAGTCAAGTACGTATTTGTTAGGATGATTATCTAGCCACCTAAGTGTTCTCAATTAATCTCCCTCTCATTAACTACTCTCTTCCTAGACCACTAGACCTTCACAAGACCTAGCAATTACACAGACAGTGACGAATGCTAATTCATCAAAGCACAAGCCTATCATACCCTTCCGACGGATCCGAACTTCACCTCCTTTTAAGAGTACATTCGGTGTTTTAACTGAACGAATCAGAAGTTCAATTTAGGCTTGTTTATGTTAACCAATGATATCTTATCATAATTAGGGGTTTAAAACAATAATAGTGTGATTATAAAACCCAAATCTAAACTAGAATGATAAAACCGTAAAAACAATGGAAAACAGGCCAGACGCCCGTTTGACCTCCCATGGACGCCCGTCCATATCAGACGCCCATCCACTAAACCCCAAACGCCCGTCTGCCAAAAACAGCTACATCCTGAATAAAAAATCTAACCTCAGACGCCTGTCTGCCTATTGCGAACGCCCGTCTGGGCTACTAGGGTATCGGATGCCCGTCTGCCTAATTCAGACGCCCGTCCGCCTAGGATTTTCCCAGAACGCTAAATCATCCAGACTCGATTCCAAATCTGTTTTTGACCTAATTGGCATCGAATTAAACACAGAAAAACATGGTAAAACACATCTAAACATCCCAAGAATACCTAGGATCCTTGATCACTGAAAAACACATCTTTTACTAGCATCTACACGTCTCAAAAACATAATCTAAACTTTACGAATCATAATCGAAATCATAGGAAGAGTTTCTTACCTAATTGCAGCCACAACAAAATTCAAACAGCCTCTGAAAACTGCCGCACTTCCTTCCCACTGATATCCAAACGATGTGCTCCTCACGACGGTTTCAAATCTCTACTCTGATCTGCAAACGGTCAAGCTTTGCTTCAGTTAATTGAAGAACTCCTCTAGCCTCTTTATCCTCTCAAAGTCGCAGAGAAGAGGTGAAGAAAAACTGATTTTTTTTTTCTGAATTGTGTTTAGGTTATGTGATAAACTGTGTTAACTGTTCCTTAAATACAATTCCCAATTATTCCCCTTTTTCCATAAACACCCTTAATTACCAAAATTCAGAATAATCCTTTTAATTATATACATATAACTCGAAAATTATATATATATAATCCATAAAATACTTAACTCCAATAAAAGAAAAGAAATAATAATATTTCGTTTTCGCAAAATGACACGTCTGCCCTTTCCCGAAAATCGGAATATTACAATTGATTCCTCAAGTGAGGAGGATATGGTTTTTGTTTGTTCTTACTTGATGTAATTTTACATGCTTTTGGAATAATGGATAAAGTTCTTTTGTCCTCTGGTGATGTGATCTGCCCGGCCTTTTTTGCTTGCTTGATGGGTGGCCATATCCCGCCGGCCGTTTTCTTGTTTTGTGAACATTCGTATTCTTATAATAATGGTAAAATTTTCTATAATGAGAGGATATGTTGTCAGTAATTCATGATTTAATGAGGAACAAATAACCCTATAATGACGAGTTATGTTGTCGCATGATCTTTATTTAATGAGGAGTAACTGACTTGATAATGAGGAGATTAGTCATCATAAAAAATATTTTAATGAGGAGATTAGTAATCATAAAAAATATTTTAATGAGGAGAAATTCCGTCATTAAAATAATTTTAATGAGGAGAATATATTCTCATTAAATGTATGATATAATTTATGAGGAGATTCAATTCTCCTCATTATATACCTTTAACTAGAGAAGCTGCAATGATGAGTGGTTTCTCCTCATTAAACGTCATTAATGAGGAGAAATGGACAATTAATTCTCCTCATTAAAAACCGAATTTCTTGTAGTGTCCAAGGATTTAATAATTAATACAAAATCAATTATAATAATCATTTTCCATAAATGATACTCCTAAAATAATCTAGAATAAATCTAGAATATTTAAGGATCAATCTAATATATTTTCCTTAATTAATTATCAAGAAAACTAATTCCTTAATAATTACCAAGACACAAAGCACGGCCCCAATACTAGAAAATTAGGGTTCACACAAAATTTCACATGATGCGACGAGTCCACGAAAAATGTCTTTACCCTATATTTTATTATTTAATCCAATAAATAATAAATCGCACATCATTTAAATAGTCCAACTACTTTATTATTATTGAGGCCCAACGTCAAGAAACATATGCATGTTAGGAGCCACATCGGGGACCATGGACCTATAACCAGTAGCTACAATATATTAAATAAAATTATTCATGGAACAGAACAATTCTTATTCAATCTATTAATTCCGGGATTACGCCACCATAAACCCAAAACTGAACTCTATCGATTATAGATATATACTTACACTCTAATCATTGAGTAAAAGCGTCCATTGATATAATCATTACATACGGATAAATCCTCCATGGATTGTTTGTTTTGATTCGGGATATTTCCGTAAACCCTTCTCAAAACATCTTATCCTTATTTACCATTAACTCCCTAGTGATCAATTAGTTCATAACTAATATAATATGAACTGGACCCATCGATCAGTTTCTAGGATTAACAAATAAGAGAGTTGTATGTCTACTTCCCGCAGGAAGGAATGGATTCCATATCTGTGAAGTCATAGACTAATCACTCATTCCAGAATAGAGCCAATGGGAAGTGTTCAGATACATGTATCCAAGTGATCCTTAACTAACACATCAAACCCTACTTTGAACCAAGCAGTAGACTGTGATCACAACAGGATTGAGATTAATCCATATATGATCATCTTGTGATTCGATAAGATTTTCGATCACGGAATTATATCGAGATTTCAAATCAAATCGGTCCAAATTCTATATGATAGACATCATATATAAATGCCCACTCAGGTACCTCTATATCGACGGTCCGATAAGACGGTCACACTGCTAATGTTCGGGCGCATTATTGGTATATTAATCATGAGACCCATACTCTGATTAAATTCACCATGGATTAACTAGTTTTAAGCATATCATCACTAACTCAATCCTCGTGTGTATGCCATACACTGAGTTATATGATTACATACCGATATACTTAGGGTTTTCAGCAGTGTATAATATAAGCATAAATGCATATATTAAGATGAATTATTAATCCTGTCAAAAAAAATAACAGGAATTGTCTTTCGGGCACTACACTTAACAATCTCCCACTTGCACAAAAGGCAAGTGATTAATTGTTTAGAGCATGCCCCTTATACACAACATTCTCCCACTTGCTCTAAAAGCAAATGAGATATATCCCGCAATTATGTACCCACCAAGTGCATCAGACCATTTAGATGTCAAAATACACTCCGAGTGTGCCGCCACAGGGTCAGTCAGTGACTCGGTGAGTATGCAACATCTAAATGTCACGCAACTTAGTATATGATCTGTTAGGTTGTCTGCTCGAAATGATCTTTAGGATCGAAACGTCGCTGGTCCAACCAATTAAGTGGTACTCTCCTAATATGCTTTTTTTTACCTCTAGTGACTGCGAAGATCCTTATCAGCTACCTCTCCACTGTTTTCACAATGAATTGGTATCGACTTACCAGATCTGGAATTACTCCCAGATATGAGGAAATCCTCAATCTAACTTAAAGCCAGAATCACACGAGTAAACACTGAGCCCGAGATCGACTTAACAATCATCCTTAATCTGAATTAAACTCAGAATCAGTGTAATTATTTATATTCACGTTCGCACTAGAATATACTAGCATATTATTCCCCATTCTCCAAAGATACTTGAGGATGTACTAAACTTGCTATTTAATACTCGAATCCAAGATTCGATTAACTTGTAATTACCTGACTTTCTCTTATCAAAAGAGATTCTATCCTATTTTCTATTCATCCTCAGGTTTAGAGAAGCATTCCGTGAGAGATAGTGTAGGACTACTTCGTTGAATGTTGCATACCGATATGCAAAATCACCTTAACCATTAGGATAGATGGGATTGCCAGTCACATATTTTCGGGAATTTGACCGAATCAAATCCTTTAGAATGTAATCCGATTCTTTCATAAAGAGAATCATGGCATGTCAATTTCCAACTTCAGATAACACACCCATGTTGTTTCCAACTGTTTCAGTGTTACCATTCATTTACACTAATGTATATACTACTTTACCAATACTGACATCAAGTCTATGGAACACTTATCAATATTCTGGTCAAGTCCACATACTTGAAATATGTGACTTTTAAATGACCTAAAGGTTTGCTTTGATCCTTAGAGGATATAAGCCTTGGTTCCTGAATCAATTCAGATTCCGTTTGATTGGCAAGAAAGTCTTAGGAGTTACCCATATTCCTTCTTTCTAACAAAATCATGCATTTATTCTTAGCTAAAACCCTTCTGTTCCGAATGAATTCAGATTTTGTTTGTTCGGCATGAAAGTCTTAGGGAATCACCCCTATTTTCTGCTTTCTAACGGAATCAAACAAGACCGAGTGGTGAGAGAGTTCACGGTCTGGTTAACTCTCTACTTGTTAGGGAATCACCCCTATACCACTCAGCTTTGTACCGAAAGATAAACTTTCTATTCATTCGACTCTTATCATGTACATCCAATTACTCCCACTGGGCCTGAGACGCTCAGGTGATTCTTCTAGAGTGTGAACATAACTGGAGTATCAAAACTCCATTCACAGAGTTATGGCTTTTAAACCAACCTCTATTGATCAGAATCCTATACAGGCCGCAAGGAACCATAGGTTATCAATCACCTCTATAAACTACAAAGTCTTCAGAAAACCATAATTGGTAATGGTTAAACCATACTCCCATTGCATTCTTGGTGGATTGATATTCTGATCTAGTAGTAATTATCAGTGTTAACACCAACAACCAATGTTAGACGTGGTCTGATCTAATCAGTTAGTAACTACCTTGAGTAACCGTACTCCAAAAGTCCAAGGTTGTTATTCATAGACCCTTTCAGAAGGGGTTTTGACAGTATAACCGTCACTTTCTGATCTTAAGAATCTTATAACCAACCTTTACTCAATGTATAAGATATTGCACGAAGAGTCATCATCTGAACGTGTACGCAAAATTTACAGTCCTACCTTCAAGCACTAAGTGCTAAATTCCTATATGGACGGAAGTGGGGTGAACCCGAATTCACTCCTTATCCACAAATTCTTAAGCATCTTCTAGGTAGACTTCTCGGTTTTACATGATAGTGTAAACCGTTATTTCACAAACAATATCTTAAATGAGTTAAGCAGTGTATTGTAGCACATTAATAACTATATGAGGAAAATTTATGGTATTATCCTCAAAGGGATAAATTCCATGGGAGGCGTGCCGAGCATCACCCCAAGACTATGCTATGGCCTATTATCGAGCAATGAATACTCTATCTCTAGTGAAATCGAGAGATACCTCCAAATATTTTAGATAATATTATCAAGGTTTTGAGTAGTTGTCCGACGAGATGTCACTACTGTAAGCTCATTGTAACTTGTATCTTCACAAGACCCCGAAGGTCATTATGAACAAGCTATGTTACTTTTTTAAATCTATTACCCTTTCCCGATTGAAAGGAAGCTTAGTCATTGTTCTTTTGAGATGTTGTTCCTTGACCGGGAGATAGGAATCACCCTAAGCCGCCTTGTGATCTTGTCTTTAGGAAATATGCACTAATTAATAGAGTATGAAGAAGTGTTTATCTAAATACGGAAACCTTTTGCCTTTAATAGTTTAAGATGTGTTACATATACCTTTTCAGCATTTCTTAGTGGTTCTGACTTTATCAAACAAAAGTCCAAGTCTTGGATTCGTGCTACAAATGTCATATTCACTATCTATAAAACAAACAAATTATCGAATTGAAAGTGAATCCATTTGTTCCAACGAATCTGAAAGCAGAAAATAAATTTTCTGTGATATTCAAGGATTGAATCCAAAATTCATTTCCTTATATCACTCCCACTATTCTAGCTAAAATAACTGCCCGTTGTCTAATCTATTTATCGTTTAATGCATAGCTACCTTGTTCTTCCAAAGGACTTAGCTTTCGACGAAATCTTAAGGGTGCATTGGTCAGTGATCCGAAATCACCTTCCCTATCCTCTGATTTTCTATTTATTAATATTCCAGTTTAGCCTTAAAACTACTTAGTTTAGATGACTAACACGTATAGACATTCTTTCCCATTCTTGACATTCCTTATATGGAAACAGTCTTGAACTAGCAGTTCATGTGAGTAGACACTACTCATGAACTGTGGGATGTCTAATGATAGTGTTACTCGTTTGGACTATTTGATTTTTCTATTAAATCAACATATCATAAGGTTAAAGCTCCCACTAGTTTATCGGTTCCAAATACTGTCTAACTAGCAATGCTTTATTTTTTATTGTTCAGAGATTAGAAAATCACCAGAACTAAGCTCCCACTAGTTTTTTGGTTCCAAATACCGTCTAACTAGTAATGATTTGTTCATGTTTTTCCAGGAATGGAAAAACTCTTGGGCAGTCTCTTACACATTTCTAATGATTCAGAAAAACAACAAATCACAAAAATAAAGCTCCGACTAGTTTATCGGTTCCAAATACCCTCTAACTTGCAACACTTTATTTATGATTTTCTAATTTTTCAATTAGAAATTTCTTGTGTCATTACTCACACAATCATAATTCACTAATAGAATTTTATATAGTCCTACATCATCTTTGAACTAAGTGCGTCTCTCATTCAAAATGAGTGACAGCAGTGACATACCTATACTGTGTCACTTAAGATTTAAAGGCTCAAGAGGAATATCTCTTCCGAAATATAATTGCATTCTTCGATGAGTTCAACGTTCTTGTTACTTTCCACTTTTAATGAAGTCATTACACTAGCTGTTTAGTAGCCTAGAGATGATAGTTGTAATCAAAATTGACAGAAAAAATTCAGGCATACACGACTAGATAAATTTTAGGAATTATAAACTGTAAAAGTCTATCTTACCATTCCAAGGATTTATCCTCACATCGTACCGCTGCCTAGGGGGTCGGTATCAGCACGATGACGTTAAAATTGAGACAATCTCTCTCGATGATTAAACTTTGAGAATCAAACACCTCATGAGAATCGTACATTCCATACTTTAATCGTCGATTACCTTCCTTTTTTTGCCAAGATATTTCCTAAAATATCCTGATGAGTGTGACCTACTATATCAGACCTTTAAGTACGCCCCGAGTATGCCTACGTAGGGCAGGTCAGTGACCCGGCGAATCCTCAAGATCCTATCCATTCGGAGACCAAGCCTTGAATTTTGATAGCGGTGAACACCCTCCGAAGGGGGCCAAAATCAAAGCGGCACGAGGCGTCACCATTCTCTCACTTGCTTGCATCTATAGTAGAGGCCGTGGGGTTGGCTGTCGCCTTCCCCGCTCCCACTCAATATTTTGAAAAAGTGGTGGGTTTACTCATTGCGGTTTTGGGCTTGACATATTTTAAGAACAACAAATCATGTACCCGAATGGTGTCGGTGATGTAGGCAAACCTACCCGTCTTATTCGTTGGAACATATGTGACTGTCGGTCGGATCCGGCTAAGAGAAGCCCCATTTAACTGTAAAGGCTTTTCGGATTTGCTAAGTCTTGCCGAACCCCCGTGCAATCGTCACACGTGGAGGGTGAGTCGATCAAGCCTAGCTCAGTTGAACTTACCCAACCATGGTTAGACCATTTCCGAACCCATGTATCATAATTTTCTGATTACTTAAATTGTCAAATTTTCCCGTAGACACTACGGAACAAACCCACAATCTCGTTCCGGTTTAAGGTGGGATTCACCGAGAATCCATCACCGAAAACTTAACTATTGACAAAACCCGATTCCTCGGTTCTTTAATTAGTTTTTAAAATAATTAATTCCCACAACAATTAATTAAATATTAAACTAATTAATCGAGTTGAATAAATGCCTAATTAATTATCCAGAATTAAATAGCTACATGTATGCATATGGAGTGAAATTCATGATATGATGAATGTCATGACAATTTTCCGGTTCTACGCATACATTCTAACATATATACTAGTGCGTAAAATAAACATCAAGATGGACCGTTGGCACCCCCGTATCTAACCTATTAGAAAATAAATAAATAAACCCTAACTAGGGTTTACTAGTTTCTAATACAATTTGCTGCTGATCCGTTTCATCGATCATCGGGCATCCAAACGAATTCTGATTGTCACAAAACTTTGTGGGTCTGTTCTTCACTCTTCCTGCTTCTATATGGATGGTTGGATCCGAGTTCTGATGGCCTAAGTTTCTCCAAAAATCCTCCGATCCAACTGCTGCATCTGTTTATAACTGCAGCGCAGCAGTGTCTTTCCGTTGCCGATTTGGCATCGAGACAAAACCCGATCGACCCTGAATTTTTAGGGCTTGTTCATAACTTCTTGTTAGTCAATCTGAATGGTCGGATCTATGTTTCAACGTTCCAAACTATTCCAGGAAATCGACAAACTCACAGCTAGGGTTTTTATGGCTACTGTGCTTTTCTGTTACAGCAGCAACTTTATTGCAACGATCTGATATTGATACGGACTCCGATCGACACCAAATTTTCAGAGCTTTTTCAGAAACATTTGATATTTATTCTGACCGGAGAGATTGTCGTTTCAACGGCTCAATCAACGGGAAAAACAGAAAAGTCGTAACAGCAACAAAACAGATCTATTTCAAAGAATTTTAAAATTACATCACCAAACTAATTACAAAATTTCCTATACTCATATAACGAATTTATATGAGTTTACAAGAGATCTAACGGGTAAACAGTGCCAACCCCAATCCATCTCTATAACCACAACATATCAAAGCATTCATCATCCTGAAAATTTTCGAATTTTAAAAAAAAAAACAATGCAATCTAAACATGCAAATCCACTCCTAGATCTATCAATTATATATTTTAATTTATAGATCGGAGGCTCTGATACCACTTGTTGGATGTAATATCGCCGAACGGATCTAGATCCGCCCGATTACGCAGCGGAATAACTAGGATCACGATCAATATAACATTAATGCACATAATTTAAGATCTACCTACAAGAAGGTTAGATCTACTTACCAATCAAAAGATAATCCGAGATCCAAAGAATAAGCCAAGATCCGAGAATCGAGAAGCCATAGTCTTCCGATGTGTATCTCCAAGCAACAACCGGTGGAAGCCGATTCTTGATGCTTGACCTCCTTGATATGCTACCCGGAAAATCCCGAAGATTTTCCCAACTCAAACCCTAAGCTTTGGCCGAATTCCTTAGCTTATTTTGTGTGTATGTATGCGCATTATGTTGATGGAAAAGGCTTAGGAGAACTCTCTTTATATATGAGAGAAATCCTTGTCCTCCAAGGATTTAATAATTAATACAAAATCAATTGTAATAATCATTTTCCATAAAAGATACTCCTAGAATAATCTAGAATAAATTTAGAATATTTATGGAACAATCTAATATATTTTTGTTGGTCCCAAAGAAGGGTAAAACTATAGTCGGGGGGGTGAATGACTATAGTGGAGTTTCAAAAACTTTTCTTGTAATTAAAAGCTTTTGGGCAGCGGATAAGTCCCTTCTTACTGACTTATTTCAAAGTAGTTTAAGTAATCATTATTATATGAGATAATATAAAAAATTAAATGAATGCAGTAAGGTAAATTACAGAAATTAAATTGACACAAGGCTTATAGTGGTTCAGGGTGGTGTAATCCCTTAATCCACTCTTCTCATGTGATGATTGGAGGAATTCACTATTTTTTTCACAGATACAATAGTACGATTGTCCTTGACTTCCCAAGCTTCACAATCTACAAGACTATCACTCCTTGATCGCAATGCTTTGGTGACTCGCCTCTTTCACTCGCTCCTGGGATCAAATCCTTCAGCAGCTATCACAAACACAACTCCCTCTCAGATGGCTCTGATTTAGTTGATTGATTTATGTGAATTGACTTCACCAACTTGTTGATCAATCTCAATGCTTGATGTTTGATTTGTAGCTCTTAGATTTGAGTTGATCACTGGATATTTTCTTTTAGCACAGATAGAAGATTTTTCACTTTGACAGAGTATCTGCTCTGATTTATGATCGTTCTCTTGTCTATTTGTTTTTCTGTCAGTGCCTTCTATTTATAGCTTTGATTATTCTTGATTTGAATTTCCGTCCGTTGGCTATATTAATGAGGGGAATAATCTTTGATTTTATTCTTGATTCCCCCTTAATTATATTCTCCTTGATTTTAGTGATCGGATTTTTCTTCAAACGTTTACCAGAAAATCCGTCATTGATTGATCCTCTATTAATTGTGCATTTATTGCTTGATCTTCTGTATCTTCTTCATATTTCAATAATCTGTTCGAGTAAGGTTTACTCAGCCATTCTCTGAACGGTCAAGTGATCCACCTGACTTTTCCATTTAGATCTTCCTTCACTATTTTGTCTTCACTCAGCCGAAAGTCAATTTACTCTGCCGATTCACTGTTTCCTTCATTACTTAAGTTTAAGGAGAATCTTTGTACTTCACTGATCCTTAATTGGGGTGAGATCAGTGTACACCATATTTCAACATTAAGCTTTCATCACTTGCAGCACAACTTAGACTTATCCAAGGTCATCACAGACTTCCTTGGTTATAAGTCAGACCATAATGTCTTCATTGCTTATCTGGTGCTTGGCTAGCTTCACTCTACCGAATGTCTGTTTTTACTTTGCCGTCCTACCAACTAGTACAGTACTTGTCTGACTCAACTTATACAACATGTCAGACTCTAAGTAAAGACTTATACAAAGAATTCTAACTTATTTCAGTGTTTTATAATAAGCCTAGTAAGGCCATCATCAAAACATAATAAAATGTTCCTAACAATTTCCCCCTTTTTGATTATGCCAAAACCCTCATAAGCCTGAACATAAGTAAGCCAAAATTTTCATAATAATTAACAAAACACAACAATTTTATTCATCCATTTAAGGGCAATAAGATATTGCATCCTGTTTATTCAAAAACAATGGCCAATAGAAATAATTCAATTTGCATAGGGTCTACTTCTTCATTTCTTCAAACCTGATGCCTTTGCCCTTATCTGTTGGGCTTCCCTTCTTTCCACTAGAGCCTTCAGTTTCAGGCTTTGAGCTTCCTTCCCCCTTTTTGGTATCACCAAACCGTTCCTCAAGAATCCTGATTGCATCTTCAGATTCAGGAAGAGGACCATATCTTTTCTCCAGTATTTTGTCGGTTGCCTCACGAACTTTGAGTAGGAGGTTGATTTGCTTGCCAGAGTGCTCAATGACCTCATCCAGATGCTGAATTTGATGAGTGAGCATTTATAGTGTCCACCAAGGGCTTGAGATTGTTGTCAATCTTTTCAGCATGAAATTCAAGATTGGTTTGGACATGGTAGGGATTAAGATGATGTAAGTTGCAGAGCAAGTTTCCCTGTTTTTCCATGACCTCATCTTGTACCTTGATGTGACTGATGAGGGCTTCAATCTTGTGGTTGAGGGAGGTTACGTCACTCTTAAGGCAGCTTTCAGATTTTTCCTGTTGTGGTACTGCTTCTCCATGTCCACAATTAGGGGTTGAATATCCAGATTGAAGACTCTTTCAGGATCAACTTCTTCTGGTGTCACTTCAACATCCTCATCATCTTGATCTTTCTCCTCCTCCATTTTCACCTATTCTTCTTCCTCCTTCTCTTCTTCCTTTTCACTTTCTGTGTTTTCTTCTTTTTCTTCCTTTTCTTCTTTTTCTCCCTCATTGGACTTAGGGTCAGTAGGGGGTTGCTGGGGTGTGCTGGCTTCTTCATCTACTAGAGATAGGACTTCCTCTGCTGCTGTTCCCTCTTGGTCAATAGTGGAGGAGTTGACAAGTTCGGCTGAGTGAGTTTTATCAGCTGGCTCACTTGGCTGTTCGTCAACTTTGCCGATGCTCTTGAAAAGCACTTCTTGAAGTGTCAGCTCATCATCAGAAATCTCCATGTTTTCTGGATTGGCTATAAGATGGGTGCCTTTCTGAGTGTTCATCATCTGTCTCAGCTTCTTCCTCATCCATCTCCTCTTCTTCAGATGAAGTGAGAGCATATCCTTCCTCACCTTCTTCCAGATAGGTAATGTCCTATTGTTGTTTTTCTTCCTCCGTTGCTGTATCATCACTGATTGTCACTGGTTCGTTCATGTTGCTGGTACCAGTCACAGAGGTGTTATCTTGTGCCTTCTTAGAGTTCTTCGTCCCACTCCTGATCTGCTGCTTTAAGGTTGTTTCCTTTTTCTCCCGTCAGTTGGTTTGGGTTTCATAGATGCCTTGATGTAGGTAAACATTACCTTAGACGTGTGTGGAGCCTGCAGATTTGTGGGTTTCATTTTTAATGTGTCAAATAGATGTTGAAGAGGGAACCCATATGATTTCCTCTCCCAGAAATCACCTTTCTTCTGCAAACCCTTTCTTGATGCCGTAATGGACAGATCAATCTCCTTTTGAATTTGGTCTTTCAACCTATTGAATACAAATGTTGCCCAGTCAAATTTAGTACCTTTGTAGATGATTGCCATTAGCTTGATCCGTAACTCAGTTAAGTTTTCCATCGACCCTTTTCTTCCTTCGATGTTTTTGGTGATGACCGGTGCAATTTCAGTAAACGGAAGTTTTAGTGCTGATCTAGGGAGATTGTATGTTTTGCTGTTTTTCTTGGGGTTCTTGGCTATCTCAGCCCAGAATTTTTTGATGTCAACCAAAACAAACTTTACATTAGCCTGACCTATCATGGGTAGGTGTAGGAATCTATTGAGAATTCCAGGCATAATGACTACCACTTTCCCAAATATTGAACTTTTTATGTAGTCGACATCAGTTTTCTTTGTGCTGGGCACAAACTTGCCATTTTTCCAGAATGCAATCGGATTTTCATAGCAAATTCCTTTTATTGGGGGTTTAGGAAGGTCATTAACCCCAGATTTGAACAACAGTCAACCAAGCGTTGAGCTTGTGCATCATTGTCACAGAAAGAGAGGTAGTGTTCGGGTTTGAAAAACGATCTGGTGATGATTGATTTTTCATAGAATTTTTCAATGGGAGAGATTGTAGAAGATGAAGCCATTTCTTTGAGATTTGAGAGAAAGATTTGATTTGCAATAGGGTTTGTAACTTGCAACAGAGTGTAAAGATTTCTGAAAAATCTCTAAGTATGGTTTATATAGGATAACTTGGGTAGTGTGAACGTGGTTTGAATGTGGACGGATTTTATGACATAATGGCATGATTTTGTGTATATAAATCACGATATTCAAGTGTAATGTGGAAGTGGATTTGGTAAGTAATGATAAATCCCGGGAATCGAGGCGTTTGTAATTTGAAAAATAATATGGTTACCTTCATGATTGTAAGTTGATCTCCACGTGTGTAATCATCCACAGATTTATCCTCCATAACTCCCTTATTCTCCACGTGTATAAAATTTGATTTTGTTCACACTATAATTTGCCCATGACTCCAATCTTTATTTCGGTGGAGTGCCTTGGCTGGTTACGTAGCCGATGTAGTGAATTTTTCACTGAGATGCTTTATTTTACAGTTCCTAACAATCAGTGAAGTTAACTTCACCGAGTACCAGTGCCTTACCTCCTACATCTCCTGTAATGGCAAAGGTTTAAACAGCTGATGAAGTTACTTGGCTGATTACTCCAGTTAGCCGATCTTTGGTACTTAAGTCAATTTCAATCATTCCCAACTCAGTTCTTAACATGCTAAATCTTTCATGACTGAGTGGTTTAATGAAGATGTCAGCCAATTGATCTTCAGTGGGAATGTATTTTAGGATGACATCTCATTTTTCAACATGATCTCTGATAAAATGATGTCTCACATCAATGTGCTTTGTTCTTGAATACAACACTGGTTTTTCAGTGATAGATATGGCACTTGTGTTGTCACACATGATTGGGATAGTCTTTTCTTCTTCTCCATAATCCCTTAGCTGTTGTTTAATCCAAAGTACTTGTGCACAACAACTGCCTGCTGCTATATATTCTGCTTCAGCTGTTGATGTAGATATGAAGTTTTGCTTTTTACTGAACCAAGAGACTAGCCTGGTGCCTAGTATCTGGCATGTTCCAGAGGTGCTTTTTCTATCTATCTTGCATCCATCATAGTCAGAGTCGGAATATGACATCAACTTGAATCCGCCATCTTTAGGATACCAAATTCCAACATTAATAGTGTTTTTCAGGTATTTGATTATTCTTTTGGATGCTAGAAGATGTGATTCTTTTGGTTGAGCTTGAAACCTTGCACATACTCCTATAGCAAATGCTATATCAGGTCTACTTGCAGTTAGATAGAGTAGGGATCCAATGATTCCTCTATACATTTTCTGATCAACATCTTTTCCAGCTTCATCTTTTCTAAGAATGACTCTTGCACACATTGGTGTATCTGCTGTGCCACTTGTGTCCATACCATATTTGTGTATTAAATATTTTGTATACTTGGCTTCATTAATGAAAATACCATCCTTCATTTGTTTCACTTGAAGGCCAAGAAAGTAATTTAATTCTCCCATCATGCTCATCTGAAATTTGCTCTTTATCAGGTTTGCAAATTTCTCACACAGCTTTTCATCCTCTGATCCAAAGATGATGTCATCAACATAGATTTGTACTAGCAATGTGCTTGTTCCTTCCTCTAATTTGAATAGAGTCTTATCTATAGTTCCCTTGTTGAATCCATTCTTGATCAAAAATTGTGATAGTGTTTCATACCAAGCTCTGGGTGCCTGTTTGAGTCTATAAAGAGCTTTCTTGAGCTTGTATACTTTGTCTTCTTTTCCTTTGAGTTGAAAACCAGGAGGTTGTTCCACATATACTTCTTCTTCCAAAAGTCCATTCAGAAATGCACTTTTGACATCCATTTGATAGACTTTGAAGTCTTTGTTTGCAGCAAAAGCTAAAAAGAGTCTGATTGCTTCCAGTCTTGCCACTGGTGCAAATGTTTCAAATCTATTTCTTGTGCTTGAGAATAGCCTTTTGCAACTAGCCTTGCTTTGTTTCTGACAACTGCTCCTTGCTCATCCATCTTGTTTCTGAATACCCATTTTGTTCCAATTATGTTGGTTGTGTCTGGTCTGTCAACAAGTTCCCAGACTTCATTTCTTTCAAATTCATTTAGTTCTTCTTGCATGGCTGTGATCCAATCTGCGTCTTGGATTGCATCATCTATAGTCTTGGTTCCACTTATGATAGAAAACATGTTAGCATATGCTCCAGTTGTCTTCCAGTTCTAACTCCTGTGTGAATATTTCCAATGACTTGTTCTTCAGGATGATCTCTTAGCCAATTTAGGTCAGGTTGAAGTTGTTCTTCACTTGGTGCTTCTGCAACTTCAGGTTCTGCATGAGCTTCAAGTTCTGGTGGTTCTTCTGTTGTAGTGCCTTGTGGCTCATCTTGGTTTCCAAGATTGTGACTCAGAATAGTGGGTGGTATTGTTCTATTCATATACACTTGCCTTTGTGCTGCTGCTTCTTCTTGTTCTTGAAGACTTTCACCATTTGTGTTTGGTTCATCAAAGACTACATGTATTGATTCTTCAATCACCAATGTTCTTTGTTGAGTACTCAATGCCTTGTCAGGTGTCCGAGTATCCCATAAAGATTGCTTCATCAGCTTTTTCATCAAAGGTGTGCAACTGATTCATGTTCAAAACAAAACATTTAGATCCAAACATGTGTAAATGTGAGGTTTCCTTCCATTCCATATCTCATATGGAGTTGTTCCATGATGTTTGTTGATGATTGATCTGTTTTGTGTATAGCATCTTTGTGTTTCTCGCTTTAATTAATCTCTTTGTAAGCATGCTTCTCGCAATCATTGTTCTGACTGCTTCTTTGAGAGTTCTGTTTCTTCTTTCTGCTGCACCATTTTGTTGTGGAGTTCATGCTGCAGATAATTGGTGTAATACTCCATTTTCTTAACAATAAGTTCTGATAACTTCATTTAGAAATTATGTGCCTCTATCTGATCTGATCTTGATAATCTTTAGTTCTTTCTCATTTTGAATTCTTCATAGTAGATCTGGCATCTTCTTGAGTGTCTCTCTCTTCTTGTTCATGAATATGGACCATGTGAATTTGAAGAAGTCATCAACCACTACTAGAGTGTATTTCTTACCACTTACACTTACTGGTGTGACTGGTCCAAACAGGTCCTTGTGTAACAGATGTAGAATTCTTGTTGTTGATTGATAGGGCTTTGACTTGAAGGAACTTTTGATTTGTTTCGCTTTCTGACATGCGTCACATAGACTTTATTTCTTGAATGTGATCTCTGGCAGGCCTTCAAATAACTTGTTCTTTGATAATGTGTTGATGGTTTTGAAATTCAAGTGATTTAATCTTCTATGCCAAATCCAGCTGGTTGATTGTTTATTTTTGATAAATGCATG
This sequence comes from Gentiana macrophylla, assembly GCA_026214975.1. Classification (NCBI taxonomy): domain Eukaryota; kingdom Viridiplantae; phylum Streptophyta; class Magnoliopsida; order Gentianales; family Gentianaceae; genus Gentiana; species Gentiana macrophylla. The sequence continues at coordinate 70,185,362 of CM047817.1, forward strand.
TTTCTCGCTTTAATGCTTTCCAATCCACCACATACATGTTATCTTTTCTTCTCCCTGCAAGAACTACTGTGTTGGTTTGGCTGTAAATCACTTTGCATCCTTCATTGTTGAAGTGCACATTGTAGCCTTTGTCACAGAATTGACGATGCTCATCAGATTGAAATTAAGTCCCTTAACATATGCCACATTTTGATTTCTCAAATTGTTCTTGAGCATTGTGCCTTCCCCCTTAATCTTGCCAGGTTTTTCTTTGCCTCCAAATGTGACTTTGGGTCCATCAAAAGCTTTGAAGTCAGTGAGCCAACCTTTGTTCCCTGTCATGTGTCTGGAACATCCACTGTCTATGTACCAGACATCCTACAAAACAAATTAATTATGTTTAGGTATCCAACACTGTTTGGGTCCATACATGTTAGCAGACATGCCTCAACTCCAAGTGTATATCCAAATGATCTTCGTTTTGGATAATTGAAATCATCAACTTCATATGTATAAGGCATGGCAGAATAGCTTCTAATATTTCTACTAAAGGTATTCTGATACTTTTCACTACTTTTTGGTGCATTTGCATCCTTCATTACCTTCCAATATGCAGTGGGACACCTATGCTGCTTCATGTGTCTAGGAGCATACCTTGATTGATCTTTCTTAAACATATGATGCACATCATGGAATGGTTTCTTCTTGTATTTTGGAGGTGCAACATTCCAATCATCCTCTGAAGGATAAAGTCTTCATTTACCTTTCAGTAGGTCTTTGTTTTTGCTTGACTGGAATGATGGTTTAGTCTACTATTTTACTGCACTAGGTTTTGACTTCACCGGTGCAAAATGAGTGGTTGAAACTCTTTCCTTTTCTGAATTTCGGTCCAATGTTGGTCCTGGATTCAGAATTGTGTTGATCATTGTTTCTAATATCATCCTGACTGTTGTAGCCAAGACCAGATCTGGATCCAAACCTTCTTGGAGGTTGGTAAGCTGGTGCATTTAGTGGTGCAGTGGTGTTTTTAGCTACTGGATGGATTTTCTCAGCTGATCGGTTAGCAGTGGATGAGTTATCATCAGCTGCTTTTTGATTAGGTGAGTCTATCTCCTTAGTAGCTAGTTCAGCTTTCAATTTGTCCAGTTGTTCCTTCTATCTTTTCTTTTCTTTTCTTAGATCCTTACATTCCTTTTCCAGAATTTCATGATTCATTTCAATTTCGTCAAATTTAGTCATGAGATTTTGGACTAGGGCTGCTGGATCTAATGGGAGAATAGAAGATTGTGCAGTGTTAGATGTGGATGCATTTGATGAAGAGTAAGAACCAGATGTTACCTCGGTTTCATCAGATTCTTTGACCATTAGACATAGACTTGCTTTCTCAATGACTGAGCTGTCACCTTCATCTTCATCTAAATCTTTGGTCATGAGACATAGACATGCTTTTTCATTGTCTGAGCTGTCTTCTTCATCACTATTATCTGAATCATTGTCAAATGAATCTTCATTCTTTTCACTGCTGGATTCAGCCTTGAGTGCTTTCTTGCCTTTCTTCTTTTTAGATGCTTTGTATTTCTTCTTTTCCTCATCTTTATTGTTTTCTTCGGGGTAATCAGCCTTGAAGTGGCCTTTCTTGTTGCAATTGATGTGTCTGTATTCATCATCTCTTTTCTTCATATCTTTGTTTGAGCTTGACCTCTTGTTTGATGATGAGTTCCCTTCGAATGGCTTTTTTTTGCTAAACCTGTCAAAGCGTTTAACCAATAAAGCTACCTGTTCTTTAAGTTCTAGTGTCTCTTTGCTGATACAATCAGCAAAATTACTATGCTGTGGTGCTATCAGTGCACTAGCTCTTTGTGTCTCTTCCGGAGCACCTTCTTCACCGTTCAATTCAAATTCCTGAGCTTTTAGTTGGGACATTGTTTGGATGGTTTTGCATCATTAAACAAAAAACATTTATAAACCCTAACCTATATGCAAAACTAACTCCTAACCGGCCGAATACCGGGTAATTGCTAGTAAAGCGGAATAAGTAAGGGGTCGATCCATAGGGAATTGGGGTGTTTAATCTAGTTCATATTAATTCCTCTAATTTGTTACTACTAAAACAGAGCTAAAAAACGATAAAATAAACTGGACAGAGGACTGTCAGTACAAAGCCAGGAAAATATCGTTGCGAACAAAATAAATAAAACTTATTCTACTAACCAAAGAAATATAATAACTAACACTGAACAAATAACGAACGAGCAATGATCCACCAATTCCCGCAACCATCACCCCATCGGAAGTAATAAGAAATACAAACATTCATTCACAAGTTTCCTTGGATTTAAATCTTATCTAAAGACGCGTTTCCTCTCTCGATTTATCACGCCATTAATTAGTTTACCTCTCGGTTTGACTAACATCTATACGAAGCAAAGATACGGATTTAAAAACCCTAATCTAACAACATTATCCCTCAACCCTCGTTTGTTGGAATAATTATTGTTACTCTCCTTCACGGTAATCTAATGAACTTATTAACTCTCGTATTTCTAAGTTCTATTAACCTGTAGCATAAAACATGAAGGTAGAACAAGTACAACTTGATAAAATAAACGAATGCAACTTTTCCGGTGATGATGATATCCCTCAATCTCTTTCTAAGATAACCTTGTAATGAATTAACTAAAATTGTGATTCATGATGAACCTAGACTCCTAACCTAAAACTCTCGTTAAAAAGGTTAAAGCTCTACTCTTTCCTATGGTGATCAAGTTTACACCGACTCTCGTCATACGGTAAACATCAACAAGCAAACATCTCTCGATTTAATTTGCAAGATAACAATTAATCATAGAAAAGAAGACAACTTTAAATTAAACTTACAAAACATCCAAGAATTGAAATCGAGTTCGTCGCTGAAACAGGTTTCACAGAGCTCGATCGGACTGCTTAGCCTTTATTCATCGTCGGGAAACAAGAAAATAAAAAATAAAAATAAAAATAAAAAAATGGCTCGGTCGACCGAGCAGGAGCACTCGGTCGAACGAGTGGTCGGCTTCTCGGTTCTTGTGCAGTGTTCGTCTCCAGGTGTATATGTTCTCATTTTCTGCTGCATGCCACCTTTTATAACTAGTTTTGCCGACTTAGGGTTATTATTAGAAAAGCTTAAACCCTAATAAAATAGAAATAAAGATATTCCCATATTTATCCTTTCTATTCATCTGGACTCACGTTTGAGGCGATGGACGCCCGTCCTATATAATTTTGAAAGCTCGTTCGGCTTTTCTAAATCTTCATTCCAAGTTTCACTTGCATCTTTCTCCTTCTATATAACCTTCAATTGAATATCTCTTTTAGCTCATCCTATGCCATGCAAATGTACCTACAACACGACAAAAACATGCAAAATGTAAAATCATACATATAGATAGAAAACACCAATAAAACCATGTAATTAGCTCGATTTTGCACTTTAATTCTTTTAAAACTCATTTGCTCAATAATTCGATTAAACCCTTAATTTCTATGCAAATTATACGAATATGGAGGAATTTGTTATGAAATACAACGATATAAATCACATAAAATCACCCTAAACAGACATCAGAGTCAGAGTGTCAGTGTTTGCAAGGTTTGTAGTTCCTTTGATTACTGATGTTATGATCTTACATCTTTCAGGTAAGGCTCTTAAGATCTTTAAACATACTTCTTCCTGGGGGTATGTGTGTCTGTTGCAGTTCATTGATGATGCTTGAGAATCTGTTATCCATTTGATCAATGGATTCACCAGCCTTCATTTTGAAATTCTCAAATTTCTGTTTTGCAACAGATAATTTGTTTTCTTTGACTGCTTCAGATCCTTCATTTATCAGTGTCAGCTTGTCCCACATCTCATTTGTTGTCTTGCAATCTTTGATTCTCATGAACATGTTGCTATCTAGGGTCTTCAAGATCATATCTTTTGCAACAAAGTCTAGATTTGCTCTTCTCCTGTCGTCCTTGGTCCAATCCTTCTTGGGTTTGTCCACTTCTTTTCCTTGATGCGCCTCCTGCGTGGCTACTACGGTCATGATCATGATTGGGCCATCATTAATTACATCCAAGATCTCCTCATGAGTTGCTGCAAGATGGGACAACATTCTTATTTTATATTCATCAAAATTGTTACCATTAAAAACATGTACTTTTGACATAAAGTTTGAGGAATCCATAAGTACAAATAAGAGATATATATATGTGAATATCTAGAAAGCACAGATTTGAAAACTACTTTGAAAAAAAAATGTGATCTCCTTGTTACCAGAAATTAGATATGAACATGTTCTGATACTAGGAACACTGCTCTGATACCAATTGTTGGTCCCAGATAAGGTTAAAACTATAGTCAGAGAGGGGGGTGAATGACTATAGTGGAGTTTCAAAAACTTTTCTTGTAATTAAAAGCTTTTGGGCAGTGGATAAGTCCCTTCTTACTGACTTATTTCAAAGTAGTTTAAGCAATCAGTAATATAAGATATAATATAAACAATTAAACGAATGCAGTAAGGTAAATAAAAAGATTTTCTCTCTCTAATTTCTCCTTCCGGTTCCCGGCCGAGGCTTCGCTCCTCCGACTTCAATACTGCGTCAATGGCGGTCTCACCGTCTGCTCCTTCGGTTACAAAGACGTATGCGCAAGCGCTCAACCAGTCAAAATCCCCAACTCCAGCTACATTAGATCTGGAGCTGTCAACGTACAATGGAGAATTGGCTCTGGTTTTGCCTACTCGGGTGGTGGATTATCTAGCAACGCCGTTTTGGTATGCTCTAGTCGGCAAATTCTCTCAAGGTCGACCATCAATGGAGGCAATTCATAAGTTCCTTGTTGTTCAAAATTTTAGTGCAGACTATACGGTGGGGTTACTGGATTACAAGCATGTCTTAATCAATTTTAAAGGTGAACAAGATTATATTCGGTTGTATTCCAGATCGCAATGGTTTGTAACTAGTAAACCAATGTGTATACTGAAATGGACGCCTGACTTTTATGTTGATGTTGAGTCGTCGATTATTCCAGCCTGGGTTATTTTTCCTAAACTACCTGCTCATCTTCATGAAAAGGAGATCCTGGAAATAATTGTTCGTGGATTTGGCACCTTTTTAAGGGCTGATGCTGCTACAAAAAGTTTTAAACGTCCTTCTTTGGCAAGGGTGCAGGTTGAACTTGACCTTCTTAAGCCAATACCGAACAGGATTTGGATTCAGCAAGGTACCTCTGAAGGTTTCTGGCAAGAAATTTGTATTGAATCAGAGCTGCCACAATATTGCAAGTTTTGTAGGCATGTTGGGCGTCATGAAGACACATGTCGATATAAGCATCCTGATCAAAAAACTCAAGGTAGTCATACAGAGCAAAAAACTGTTAATGAGGATCAACAAGGGGAAAAGAGGTATACCCAAGTCTGGCAGGAGAAAAAAAAGGAAGCCCCTGTTATTCCAGAGCAACCTTCAATCCAATCTACTGCAGCTGCTGAAAGAGATCAATCACCTACTCCCAATGTTGAGGAAACAGAGCATGACTTGACAGATAAGAGGCCAATGCTTTCTATGGATATGAGCATCATGTCCTACTTAAAAAAGGGCAGAAAGATTCAGGAAACGAGGGAAGGTGGATGTGTCTCTGATAAAGATCTACCAAGTACTATGGGTTTTACTAGGAAGATAGATAAGTTGGATTTTCAGCATGCTAAACAATTGTTTACGGATAGGCTACATCAAAGGGAGGTCCAGTTAGCCCGTTTGGGGAAGAAGGTAACTAGTATTGAAGAAACTCCGCTGTTTGATGATACTGATTTTGTTTATGTTACTAGTCGAAGGAAGAAAAGGAAGCCCACTGTGCCTAATATAAGAGCTCTATCCTTAGATTTTCGTTCAAAACTTAAACAATGATGAGCTGTCTATTTTGGAATATAAGAGGGCTTGGCTCTGCAAGCTCCATTAGAAGACTAAAAAAACTTATTAAAATCAATAAATCTTCTTATGTTGCAATATCTGAGCCTATGCTTCAGGATAGTGCTTTAGATACAATAATAAGCTTTAGATACAATAAAGAATAAATTAGGCTTTCAGCATGCTTTTGCAGCTCCTCAGAATAAGCTTTGGGTTTTTTGGACATGGTCGGGTCTGTTTGATGTTTATTGCACTCATGAGCAAGCTATACATGTTAAGTTTTCTGGTTCTTCCACCTTCCAAATTACTTGTGTTTATGCCAAATGTTCTAGATCTGCTAGAATCAGTCTGTGGGATGACTTACGTAGTATGGTAGTCACTCAGATGCCTTGTTTAATTGGTGGTGATTTTAATGTTATTAGGGATTTGGATGAGTATTTTGGCATGGCTAGGCCTGATGCAGGTGCTATAAGGGATTTTAATCAGATGATCACCTCTTGTGTTCTTCAAGAACCCCCTACTTCTGGGCCCCTCTATACCTGGGCTGGTTGGAGAAACACTGTGTATGTTCAAAAAAGATTGGATAGGGTGCTTATTAATGAATGTTGGTTAGATTATTTTGGTCATGGTATGGTTAAGGTGCTGGGGAGAGTTATCTCTGATCATAGACCCCTTTCCTATGAGCCAGGTGTTGGTAAAAGAGGCCCTTCTGTCTTTAGATTTCAGAATATGTGGATTCAACATAAGGATTTCTATAATATAGTTCAGCAAGATTGGAATGCTCATGCTGCTGCTTCTTCTATGGCTAGTTTCATGTATAAACTTAAGTTGCTGAAACAAACCCTAAAAAAGTGGAACAAAGATGTTTTTGGGGATATTCATAAAAAGGTGCAGAATCAAGAAACTGTTGTTATGGAGCTTGAAGTCATTTATGATCAGCAACCTACTCCAGAAAACAGAGCCAAACTTCATCATGCTACTGCTGAATATTCTCTTTTCTTATCTCAGCAAGAGGAATTCTGGAAGCAAAGGTCAAAGTATAAGTGGTTTACTGAAGGGGATAGAAATACCAGCTTTTTCCATGCATCAGTCAAGGATAGAATCAGGAAAATGCAAATTCTGAGGATTCAAAATGCTAATGGGGACTGGTGTACTGATTCTAATAGTATCTCTGAGGAGGCTACTAGGTTTTTTTCCAACCTTCTTAATCAGGATGTACAAGCTGATGATGAAACCATCCAGTACCTCCTGGATTTTATTCCTACTCTTGTCACTGAAGATGATAATATCTCCCTAACTAGACCTGTTACTCTTGAGGAGGTGAAGGAGTCTGTTTTTGAGTTGAACTCTTCTAGTGCTCCTGGTATTGATGGGTTCTCCTGGGTTTTCTGCTGTGTTTTGTTGGGACATCATCCAACAGGATGTTCTAACCTGCGATCCAAGATTTCTTTCGGCACCTTCCTTCCTGAGATTCGTGGGTTCTACTTTTATTACCCCCGATAGCTAAAAAAAGCTGTTCCTTCCACTTTTGGCCGATTATAGACCTATCTCCTCAATGACCTTCTTCAACAAAATTTGCACCAAAATCTTGAAACCATGAGATTGCAACCTATTCTTTCTTCTATAATTTCGAAGAGCAAATCGCTTTTCTTCGAGGTAAGGATATTTATGACAATGTTCTTCTTGTCCAAGAGTTAGCCTAGGTTTATTAATAAGAAAGTTAAAATAATATTATTTTTAAGTTGGACATTATGAAGGCCTTTGATAGGTCAATTGGCTTTTTCTAAGTAAGTTCTTGAGGAAGTTTGGGTTCAATGAGAAGTTTATTCTTCCGATCATGAATAATCATGGGCATCCACTTCTATTTTGTTAAATGGTTCCCCACCTGTTTTTTTCAAATCCCTCCAGAGGTATCAAGCAAGGTGATCCCCTATCTCCTTATCTCTGTTTATTATTTTGACAGAGAAGCCATTTCTAGGGGTTTAAAAAAGATTATGATACCTCAGGATTGATACTTATGCTACCCCAATGGTTTTGCCCTCATTACTCATTCCTTATATGTCGATGACCTTATTATTTTGCTAGAGTTGCTAGAATACTCTAAATAAGTTGACTAAGTTTTGGACATTTATGAGAAGGCCACGCCAAAAAGTCAATAGAGATAAAAGCTCTTATATTATGTCTAGTAGGGTTCCTAAAAAGAACCACTCAAGGCATCCAAGCTATCACCGATATGCTGACAAGTTTCCTTTCCTTTTAAGTATTTGGGATGTCCTATTTTCTGTGGCAGGGCTAAATCTGTTTACTTTCAGTATATTATTGAGAAGTTTGAAGCCAAGCTAAACAAGTGGTATAATAAATATTTATCTCCTGGGGGTAGGCTGGTTCTAATCAAGCATGTTCTTTCCTCTATTCCTATAAATGTTATGTCTGCATTCAAACTTCCTATTGCTACTGTGCATAATATGGAGGCGGATCATGGCTAATTTTTCTGTGGAATGACAATGAAAGCTGCATAAAGAGGAGGCCTTTGGAGGAGTTGGGATAATCTTTGTTATCCTGTTTCTGAAAATGGCCTTGGCATTAGAAGTATTAGAGCTTTTCAATCAGCACTGGCTTGTAAATTGTGGTGGAAAATCCATAATCAACAGGGTCTGTGGGCTAAAAAAGTTATGGCTGGGTCTTATCCCCTATATAAACTTTATGCTTGGAAGCTTTTAGGCCCAGTTCAAGAGTACAAGGATCTTCATATGGTCTATCTTACAGAGCCTGTTGGTAAGTAGGTTTGGACTCCTGTCAGTTCATGATGTTTCTCTGTTTCCTCAGCTTATGAAGAGGTTAGGGATAAAAGAGGATCTTTATATGAGATTGGCGAAATTTGGAAGCCATATATCCCATTCAAGATTTCTATTCTGAATTGGAAATTATGTAATAGACTTTTGCCTTTTGCTGATCAGCTTGTTAAAATGGTTTTTATGGGCCTTTTAAATGCCCTTTTTGCTGTCAAGAGGACACTATTAATCATGGTTTTTGGGACTGTTCTAGAGCTCAAATTTTTTGGGGGTTCTTTCAAAAAGCTCTTCAATTTTTCCCTGCTGCTTCTTCTGTTCAAGAAGTTCAAAAAAATTGGTGGAACACTTCCATTAAAGGGGCTCTTGGGAAGGTAATTCGGCTCTTGCCTTCTATTATTTTTTGGGGTCTTTGGAAGAGTACATGCAAGGCTCTGTATGATGAAGACATGGGTCCTAACTTACTCATTAAGAGTATCATTGTTGATTTGCAATCTATTTGTCAGCATATGAATCTTACACAGAAGTGTAAGGAGGATAATATTCTTATTGATTCTGGGATTCTTAAACACCTTGCTGTTAGGCCAAAAAAGACTACCATTTCTATCAAATGGCAGTCTCCCCCCTACTCTTACTACAAGCTCAATACTGATGGCTCATCTCTCCACAACCCAGGTCTTGCTGGAGGAGGCTTTATCATTAGGGACGAGAATAGCAACCTTGTTCTGGCTGGGATGCAGGCCTATGGTATTGCTACTAATTTTGAAGCTGAGATGGGAGCTCTTAAAGCTGGCATTACTCAATGTATTGATCTACAACTTAATAAGGTGGAAATTGAATGTTACTCTAAGCATTTAGTTGATGTTATTCAAGGTTCTGTTCAAGCTCCTTGGCAGCACATTGATGATTTTAGGCAGATGGCTGCTATGATTGAGCAGCATCACTTCCAGATTAAACACATTTATAGAGAGGTGAATATGTGTTCGGAGGATTTTGCATCACTAAACAAAAAGAAAATTTATAAACCCTAACCTATATGCAAAACTAACTCCTAACCGGCCGAATACCGGGTTGTTGATAGTAGAGCGAGATAAGTAAGGGGTCGATCCACAGGGAATTGGGATGTTGAATCTAGTCTTATTAACTCTCTCAATTGCTACTCATGAAAACAAATAGACGAAAGAAAAACATATAAACGAATTCCTAATTCCTTTGTGAATTCAATTATCGATCTCTCCTCTCCCGAATGTTGAGACCAATTTCCATACAAAACGAAGGTGTAGATTCAGGTTAACTCTCGTATTTTTGAATCTAACAACCTAGATAATTAATCCATTAATTTGTCACTAATTAACGACTAAAGATCCTATCTTTCTATGGTGATATAGCGTCTACACAACTCTCGTATTGTAAAACATCAATAGCAAACTGATCGCTCGATCTCACATGGCATCATAAAGCGCATAGAAAAATACAAAACGAATTGAAGCTCATAAAAATAAAACAAGGATTGAATAAATTAAAAAGGATTAAACTCACATAGTTTGGTACAATGGATGATCTCCATGAATCAACAACGAAAAGAAAAGCACCCTAATCTAACCCGGATCACCCGAGCACAAGGCTCGGGTGACCGGCCTTGAGACTCCCAAAGTGCGGCTGCTCCTCTAGGCTTTAGTGTATGAGAAATTATGTGTGATTTAGGGTTGGGGCGCAGCTGCTTTATATAGATTTTTAGGTCGGTTTGCTTAAGTCGGCCGTGGATGCCCGTCTGGAACACCTGGACGCCGTCCAACTGCCTTGAACTTTCGAATCGGGCCGAGTCTTCGTCAGACGCCCGTCCTATGCAATTTTGGACGCCAGTCCGCTGAAAATCAGAACATCCTGAATGTAAAAGTCCCTCCTGGACGCTCGTCCAAACCTCTGGACGCCCGTCCTACTGGACGCCAGTTTGATGATTCTGGACGCTAGTCCAGCCTAATTTTGCCTCCAATATGGTTGAATTCTTGAATCAACTCCTTCTTCATCCTTCCTTCCATATAAAACCTCAATGAAAACATCCTTTAAACCTCCTTAACATCCACATTGTGTATCTACAAGGCATCAAAAACATACCAAAGCGTAACGATATTCCAAAATCATATAAAATCATCATTTAAGCACATAATTCGTTACGTTTCGCAATTTAACCATTGAAAACATCATTTACTCAATATTTCAATATAAAGCTCGATTTCTATGAAAAACATAAGAATATGGGGGAAATTTATATAAAATATATCTCTAAAAATCATACAATTTAACCCTGAACAACACCCCCACACTTGAACTTTTGCTCGTCCCGAGCAAAACAAAACATAATCATAGCTCGAGACAAATAAACATTTATGCAAATATAAAACATATTCAATAGTTTAGAGCTTCACCCAAGTGTGTGTGTGCAAAGCCATAGAAAACTTCCACTAAGTCCAAACTTGAAATTGATTCAAGCAAAACTAGCTAATACCCCCTCGTAGACTAGCAATAAATGACACTTATAAGATGTACCCTACAAACGTAAAATACCCGAAAAAAAGAATGATAGAAGGCATCTAGGACCTTTCTGAAATACTCAGAGGATAATCCCTACATAGCATATCTATCAGTTTATACTGGGGATAAGATAGACGATAACTTAGTCTTATATTCATTTCATACCAATTCTTCATATAAGTTGATTTAACTACTTCACTTTTTAAACACACATCAGAATGAGCTATTGCCCTGTCATAGCAGAATAGGATATTCGTGATATACCCTACCTTACTCCAATCATAAGGCAGCTTTTTCCTCAATCTGGCCGTGAGCTTTTAGTCATCATAGTGGTATAGGACATACGTGGTATACCCTATCGCACTCCAATCATCGACTAGCTTTCGACACACCCAACTAATTCTTATATTTTTCAACTTTTTCATTTGACAATAAGTTACGTGTTACTTATCACATTCAAACCTTAGATATTCACAGTATAACATACTCCGGATCTAAATACACACTATCATAAATCTCAAGATATATACGTAGCACTAAGCACATGACTTATAAGAAAACAAAAATCACTAATCCAAAAGGGGTATAACTTTATATTTTAGCTCATCGTTCACTATGGCTCGTGAAAAATATGGGGGGGTGAAACATCTAAATTTACTAAATATGCAAAATAAAACATCAATGATATAAGAACTCAAACAAAGATATGCATTTGTTCACTCGGGACAAAACAAAAAAATTTAAAAATTTAGCACTTTCATAGAAATACAACTAATTAAGCAAATGAACGTAGATACCTAACCCCTCCCCCACACTTAGATTGCAACTTGTCCTCAAGTTGTACAGAAATAAAAATTAAGAGAACTTAGCTGATTGTATTTCCAATCTGGCAAATCCGGAAAGACCCTCATGAAGAACCAGAATTGCTTCGGATAACCTTGGAAATGTGGAGCATCACAGATCCAAGAAAGCTTAAATAGATCAGTAGACTGTGGAGCATCATAGAAAAAATGATATAGCTATCACAAGTGTCCTGCATACTTGATCAGTGCAAAAAGAGTCTACGGGGAAAAAGGATTATACATGTAAAACACATGGAAAAGAAGTTATAGAGATTTTTTCAGATTAAGCTCATGTAAAGAAGGAACATATACATGGAACATTACAAAATAGCAGGCTAGGTGCACTATACGAAAATATATTACAATGCAATCTACATGATATGCAATCCTAATAAAAGAAATAAATAAAAATAAATTCTGACAGGCTCAGTGTGAGAAAGTTGGCTCAGACAACTCTACAGTGACTACGGCCAGTGCAGAAACAAGAATAAAGAAAATAAGATAGTGATGCTATATGGAAAACCAACAGTAACCATATTTAAAAAATGAGGTAGTATTACGGAAACCGACAGTAACTACACTCAAGAAAAATAAAAGAAAAAAATAGAAAAACAATACACCTAGATGACATGCAACTAAATGATATGCATCTATAAAAGAAAATAAAAGAAAGAAAACTAGCCCACTCATTTGCAACACGACATGTATATCATAAACGTCTACCAAATAACGACAGTTTACGATAAACGACAGTACTATTCATTATATGCAGTGTAGACGTGCTTTAAGACTCATCGAAGGTGATAGCATTATGGGAAACCAACAGTTAGCTATACTAAACAGATATAACTCATAAGAAGACATGGTAGCATACGGAAAACCGACAGTAGCTACCCATATGAGTTACAAGAATAACAAGAAAGCACATAGGTCTCAAAGCTCACAAGATTCATCACAACGATATGTAGCATAATGGAAACCGACATTAGCTACTAAATAACAATAAAACGTCATTATAGCATACGAGAACCCGATAAGATGACTATAACATGCATGGATGAATCATGTATATAAAAGTTAATCAATTATTTAACATGGATCCGTAGATGGAAAGATGTAAACATGCAAGTTCAGAACATCTACGTAAAAATAACTAGCCATTTAAGCTCATATAGAAGTATCCACGTCCAAATAAAGCATTAAAAATCAATTCAAGAAAAATTTGGAACCTGGACGTCGCGCTCAACATACCAAACGGGCGGTTGCTGGAAATTTTGCACACGGGCGGGCGTCACAATTTGGAACGCCGCGTCATTTCGTAAAATCGGGAATGAGTTGAGCAAAGGCGGGCCGGACGGGCGTCTACTAGTTAGGACACCCGTTCACCTGCATGTTATGGACTGGACGGGCGTTCGCTTACCGTGAACGCTCGGCCAAACATCGATTTTGCACAGAAAAGCAGGAAAAACACAGCAAACCCTAAGTAGATCATCAATTCACAACAAATACAGCAGCCACGGATAAATTTAAGCACAGAGGGCACTTGGTTACAGATTAGGTTACACTTCACGTTTCACAAATCGAGTAAAAAACTTTTTGCACATTCTTAACCCAACGGTCATCGAAACATGGCAAAAATAAGAACTCTCAATTTGTGTGACGCTACTCTTATTGAAAGAAAAGCGGAAAAGAAACGGAAACCTACCTACGAAAATTTAAAACAAAAAAAAAAAAAAAAACTAAGACGGAGGAAAAAAACGTGTTGAAATCTTCTAGGGCCAAAATGGAAGGGAAAACAGTGGATTTTGACCTCTAAAACGGCATCGAACGGCTCGAGTGTCCGTTCGGCACGTCGTCGGCGTCGGAACGAGCGTCCGAATTGGGGTCCTGCGCGCCAAACGGACACTCGAGCCGAAAGTTATGGTCAAAATACTACCATGTGCCCTAACGACCCCTTTTATCCCAACAAAGTAAATCGTAACAAAAATAGAAGAATTAACTCAATTAGATTTAACAAAACACTGATTCCCCGGCAACGGCGCCACTTTTGTTCGGAGGATTTTGCATCACTAAACAAAAAGAAAATTTATAAACCCTAACCTATATGCAAAACTAACTCCTAACCGGCCGAATACCGGGTTGTTGATAGTAGAGCGAGATAAGTAAGGAGTCGATCCACAGGGAATTGGGATGTTGAATCTAGTCTTATTAACTCTCTCAATTGCTACTCATGAAAACAAATAAACGAAAGAAAAACATATAAACGAAGATAGAACACTAAAATAAATCTAACCTCTAACAAACAATAAAAACGACCTAAACTAAAGATACATGGGATCAAACAAAATACAAACCAAGTGATTTCAATCCTAGTTCATCTCATGATTTTAATTCAATATTGTGGTTTCACCTTTACACGAGATACAAATTCCTAATCTCTTAGTGAATCTATTTCTCAAGCTACGAATTCCTAATTCCTTAGTGAATTCAATTATCGATCTCTCTCTCCCGAATGTTGAGACCAATTTCCATACAAAGCAGTGTTGATTCGGAGTTAACTCGATTTTAGAATCTAACAACCCGGATAATTAATCCATTAATTTGTCACTAATTAACGATTAAAGATCCTAACTTTCTATGGTGATCTAGCGTCTACGCAACTCTCAGATTGTAAAACATCAATAGCAAACGATCATCGCCGATCTAATTCACATGGCATCATAAAGCGCATAGAAAAATACAAAACGAATTGAAGCTCATGAAAATAAAACAAGGATTGAATAAATTAAAAGGATTAAACTCACATAGTTTGGTACAATGGATGATCTCCATGAATCAACAACGTAAAAGAAAAGCACCTAATCTGGCTCGATCACCCGAGCACAAGGCTCGGGTGACCGGCCTTGAGACTCCTAAAGTGCGGCTGCTCCTCTAGGTTTTAGTGTATGAGAAATGATGTGTGCTTTAGGGTTGGGGTGCAGCTGCTTTATATAGATTTTTAGGTCGGTTTGCTTAAGTCAGCCGTGGACGCCCGTCTGGAACACCTGGACGCCCGTCCAACTGCCTTGAACTTTCGAATCGGGCCGAGTCTTCGCCGACTTAAAATCTATGCAATTTTGGGCCTTGATCCATGAAAATCGAGAACATCCTGAATGTAAAAGTCCCTCCCGGACGCTCGTCCAAACCTTCGACCGCCCGCCCCACTGGACGCTTGATTTGATGATTCGGGACTTGATCCGTACCTAATTTTGCCTCCAATGTGGTTGAATTCTTGAATCAACTCCTTCTTCATCCTTCCTTCCATATAAAACCTCAATGAAAACATCCTTTAAACCTCCTTAACATCCACATTGTGTATCTACAAGGCATCAAAAACATACCAAAGCGTAACGATATTCCAAAATCATATAAAATCATCATTTAAGCACATAATTCGTTACGTTTCGCAATTTAACCATTGAAAACATCATTTACTCAATATTTCAATATAAAGCTCGATTTCTATGAAAAACATAAGAATATGAGGGAAATTGATATAAAATATATCTCTAAAAATCATACAATTTAACCCTGAACAATATGGCAGCTGATTTTCTGGCTAAACAAGCTAGTTCCACACAGCTTTCCAAAATCATTGGCAAGGATGATGTTGCAAGAGACCTGAGCTACATTCTTCATGAGGACTTGTTGCAGATACCTCATATCAGATATAAATGAAGGAGATGCTTATACATTTGGTCAATTTTTCTTGAAGCACCCTTCATAAATTTATTCCACACGAAGGGTGCAAACCAGAGTTGTATTTGTGCTCTGCTTATCAATTATTGCTCCTTACTTTTCTATATGAGCAAATCATGTGCTTTTGTTTATGTCGATGATTTGGATGCTTAGTGAATCGGAGTTCACTTTGGGAAGGTACAAGGCTCCTGTGATTTCAATGGATCATAGCTTGGGTGGCATTTTTCACGAGGAGATGTTCTTTCTTTTCTACAAGGATTCCTTCAAGATACTAACTCCGCTCAAGATTTGCAAGTGTTTCAAACTTGAGGATATGGCAGGGTTGATGGGTTACAGTGACTTGTTTTCTTCTATAGATTGTACTTGTTTACTTTTCTTCGCATTGTATTTCCTTTGTTTTGGTTTGGTTTGCCAATGTGTAAGGCCCATACTCTTTCCCTGGCACCCGATTTTTCCCACAAGGGTTTTTCGGACCAGGAGTTTTAAGGAGTGGGGTAGCACATTGATGACATCTTTAGGAGTGAGGAGGCCATGGTTGGCAAAAACTTGTAATCTATTCATCTTTTAATAAAATTACAAGTTTCTTAAAATAAAAAAAAAATGCAAAAGAAGGTAAATTCTTGAGAAATTAAATTGACCACAAGGCTTATAGTGGTTCGGGGTGGTGTAATCCCTTAATCCACTCTTCTCCTTTGATGATTGGAGGAATTCACTATTGTTTTCACAGATACAATAGTACGATTGTCCTTGACTTCCCAAGCTTCACAATCTACAAGACTATCACTCCTTGACTGCAACAGCTTTAGTGACTCAGTCTCTTTCACTGCTCCTTGGGATCAAATCCTTCAGGAGCTATCACAAACACAACTCCCTCTCAGATGGCTCTGATTCAGTTGCTTGATTTATGTGAATTGAATTCACCAACTTGTTGATCAATCTCAATTCTTGATGTTTGATTTGTAGCTCTTGGATTTGAGTTGATCACTGGATATTTCCTTTTGGCACAGATAGAAGATTTTTCACTTTGACACAGTTTCTGCTCAGATTTATGATCGTTCTCTTGTCTATTTGTTTTTCTGTTAGTGCCTTCTATTTATAGCCTTGATTATTCTTGATTTGAATTCCGTCCGTTGGCTATATTAATGAGGGGAATAATCCTTGATTTTATTCTTGATTCCCCCTTAATTATATTCTCCTTGATTTTAGTGATCGGATTTTTCTTCAAACGTTTACCAGAAAATCCGTCCTTGATTGATCCTCTATTAATTGTTCATTTAATGCTTGATCTTCTGTATCTTCTTCATATTTCAATAATTTGATCGAGTAAGGTTTACTCAGACGTTCTTTGAACGGTCAAGTGATCCACCTGACTCTGCCGTTTAGATCTTCCTTCACTGTTTTGTCTTCACTCAGCCGAAAGTCAGTTTACTCTGGCGATTCACTGTTTCCTTCATTACTTAAGTTTAAGGAGAATCTTTGTACTTCACTGATCCTTAATTGGGGTGAGATCAGTGTACCCCATATTTCAACATTAAGCTTTCATCACTTACAGCACAACTTAGACTTATCCAAGGTCATCACAGACTTCCTTGGTTATAAGTCAGACCATAATGTCTTCATTGCTTTTCTGCTGGTGCTTGGCTTGCTTCACTCTGCTGAAAGTCAGTTTTACTTTGCCGTCCTACCAACTAGTACAGTACTTGTCTGACTCAACATATACAACATGTCACACTCTAAGTAAAGACTTATACAAAGAATTCTAACTTATTTCAGGCTTGCTATAACAGCTAGTAAGGCCATCATTAAAACATAATAAAATGTTCCTAACAATTTTCATTAATTAATTATTTAACCAATAAACAATTAATCACATCTCTTATAATTATCAAGAAAACTAATTCCGTAATAATTACAGAGACACAAAACACGCCCCCAATACTAGAAAATTAGGGTTCACACGAAATTTCACATGATGGGCCGAGTCCACGAAAAATGTCTTTTCCATGTATTTTATTATTTAGTCCAATAAATAATAAATCGCACATCAATTAAATAGTCCAACTACTTAATTATTATTGAGTCCCAACGTCAAGAAACATATGCATGTTAGGAGCCACATCGGGGACCATGGACCTATAACCAGTAGCTACAATAAATTAAATAAAATTATTCATCGAACAGAACAATTCTTATTCAATCTATTAATTCCGGGATTACGCCACCATAAACCCGAAACTGAACTCTATCGATTATAGATATATACTTACACTCTAATCATTAAGCGTCCATTGATATAATCATTACATACGGATAAATCCTCCATAGACTGTTCGCTTTAATTCGGGATATTTCCGTAAACCCTTCTCAAAACATCTTATCCTTATTTACCATTAACCCCCTAGTGATCAATTAGTTCATAACTAATATAATATGAACTGGGCCCATCGATCAGTTTCTAGGGTTAACAAATAAGGGAACTGTCTGTCTACTTCCCGCAGGAACGAATGGATTCCATATCTGTGAAGTCACAGACTACTCACTCATTCCAGAATAGAGCCAACGATAAGTGTTCGGATCACATGCATCCAAGTGATCCTTAACTAACACATCAAACCCTACTTTGAACCAAGCAGTAGATTGTGATCACACCAGGATTGAGATTAATCCATTTATGATCATCTTATGATTCGATAAGATTTATCGATCACGGAATTATATCGAGAATTCAAATCAAATCGGTGTAGTCCTATATGATAGACATCATATATAAATGCCCCACTAGGTACCCTATACCGACAGTCCGGATAAGTCGGTCACACCGTTAAGTGTTCTGGGCGCATTATTGGTATATTAATCATGAGACCCATACTCTGATTAAATTCACCACGGACTAACTAGTTTCAAGCATATCATCACTAACTCAATCTTCGTGTTTATGCCATACACTGAGTTATGTGATTACATACCGATATACTTAGGGTTTTCAGCAGTGTATAATATAAGCATAAATGCAAATATTAAGATGAATTATAAATCCTGTCAAAAACAATTACAGAAATTGTCTTTCGGGCACTACACTTAACAATCACCCCCAGACAAGTGGATAAGTGGAGGTCACGAATAGAGAGATAAAAATGGTTTTAGAGAAGCCTGTGAATCCCACGAGTAAATATTGGTATTCGAAATTAGATGACGCTCTTTGGGCGTACATAACAGCTTACAGGACCACAATTTGGATGTCACCGTATGTGATAGTGTTTGGAAAAGCGTGTCATTTACTAGTAGAACATGGATGAAAGTTTATCCAATGAGAAAAGATTAACAGAATTGAATAAATTGGAGGAATTAAGACTTTAGGAGTATGAGAATGCAAAGATTTATAAAGAAAGTAACGAAGCACATGCACGATAAAAAGATTACCAACCGCATGTTTCAAGTTGGAGATAAGGTGCTGGTATATGATTAGCGTCTTCATCTTTTCCCTGGGAATTTGAAATCTAGATGGTTTGGACCATTAGTAGTCAGAAAAGTCTTCAATTCAGGGGTGCGTGTGAAGTTAGGAATGAATACTCTTGGAAGACTTTCATAGTAAATGGCCACAGGCTGAAGCATTACATAGAGCACAAGTATAACCCGGAAATGGAAGTCTTTATGTTGGACGATCCACTATAAATTCATAAGACTTTCTAAACCTTTATTTACTTTTTTTTAGTTTATTTTGAGTTGTTTGAGCCAATAAAGTAGCATGACAATCATAAGGTTTTTTTTATCACATATATCTTTGGTCATCTAACTAGAGATATATGCAGTTTTTTCCTTCACAATTTTCATGTGATACCCTCATAAAAGTTTTCGCGTCTTGCTTAGGCAAATAAAAAATAAAGTGGCTTAAACTGTTTTTGCGCATTCCTGAGGTATCCACACTTACCGCCACCTTATTTTCTTATTGCCCTTCGCATATTACTCAATTTTTTGAAGTATTTTGGAAGGCAGTTAAATACATGGAAGATGGATGACCTTGGAGCTAATGATTATGCTCCATGATTCACAATTTGACTCAGCCGACCAATTCCAGAGCTTAGTAACTTTTTCTATGTTCTGTTTTTATTATTAGTCATTGGAGACAATGCCTATAATGAGTGGAGGGTAGGTGGTCGTAGTTGGTTAATCGATAAAGGGAATAATATAGAAATTTTAACACTTTTTTTAGCTTTCCTATTGCACGTCCCGAATAAGGAATCGGTAGAGAAGGAGCCCAAGAATGAATTGAAGTTAGCTATAGCATATTCAATTTAGTATGGAAGAATGAGCATGTAATACGTTGCATGAAGTAGTGACTTATTAATTTCTATTATACCGTTGCAATCAATTAATTAAGCACATAATCTAAGTGAGAAGTGTTTGAAATGAGATGACGAGTTGTATCAACCAGGAATCATTATTTGTCTGTGTATATACTTTAACTAATTGTTGTAAGACAAGGGTAGCTACTTGAATGCCACAAAAGGTAAACCGGGACAAAATGGGCTTGCGAGTGAGAGAGAAAAGAGTGAGAAATCTGCCAAGCAAAGCCGATGGAGCATAAAACGCACGGCTATTGCCAAAAAAAAAAAGAGAAAAAGAGGAAAAAAGAGCATATGATATAATAAAGGCAGTGAGGGAAGCAAACTCGTAGCGAAAAGGGCACGACCCTCGCATAAGAAAAAGAAACAAACGAGGACCTAAGAGTAATACTCGGTTCCCACGTCCGCCTGGCCCAATTAAAGTACCATGTTGTGAATCCAAGTCTAAAGTCAAGGTGAGCTAGTGTATGCGTAGGTAAGTTAAGATTGTGGGGTTAATACAACTGGATTCTCTTCACGAGCGCACTATCATGAAAGATTTATCACACGACACATTGATGCATGTTAAGTAATGATTAATGGGGAGCTTGTGGATTGTTTCTTGATGTGTGTTCTGCCAGAAATATTTATTGAATATGTGGTAGTTGATGGAGATTGCTCTTGTGGGTACACTCCGCCTTGATACTCTGCTCGAGGACGAGCAAAGGGCTAGTGGGGGGTAGTTGATGAGGCTTAAAATAGTCTATCACACGTCATCAACATTTTATTCATTATGAGCTAAAAATAGTTGTTTCGACCTATTATTAAGAACCAATTGAGTTGAATATCATATGTCGGGTTTGTGAGTCGAGTATTTTGCATTTAACGTTCATTATCCATTATTCGTTATTATTTCGTGCGTTATTTGATTATCTTCAGGATACAAAATATTGGGCTGAGCATTGTGGACAATTCTGGAGCGGACTGAGCGAAAAGGATTGGGCCTAGGGTATTCCAGAACCTTCCAAGTTAAGTCGGCAGAAAGAAAAGGACAAAAATATCCCCGATTAATCGGGAGTTGCCGCCGATTAACCAAAAATCCAGAATCTTCCGAAACGCATTTTCCTGGACGAGGGGTAGTTCTAGGTGTTTCTAAGTCGGTTTATTTAGCTATAAATAAGAGGCATCGCCTCAGAATTCATTGTACCTCAAAAAAACTTACAAGTAATATGCAATAAAAGTTCTTGTTCTTATTTTATTTATGTTATGAGTTCTAGTCACGGAGTCGCCAGATTATGCACCTTGGAAGAGATCCGAAGGAGATCTACACTTATCTTCGAGGGTATGATTTTCTGTCTTTTCCATAATGTAGATCTGTCATTGTTCTATGTGATTAGTATGTGCTAATTGTCTATTTTGTTTAATTATGTGGTAGTTAGTTTATTTTACCCCATGTATGTATAGATCTGATTCGTTGATAAAGAAATCATGTAATAGTTATTTTGTTCTTCAGATCTGTGATGGTCTATATCGCTAGATCTGAATACCAAGTAAATTACTAGCTCATGATAATCGGCGCCAGCTACGTTGATCGACAAATTTAATTACATGTTAGCAGCCTAATCAACTATTTGCATGTCATCGTAAATTAACATGAAGGACTTGCAAGGTGAAGTGTTAGTTAGGACATTGTCTTGATGGATCCTTAGGAACGTGCTAGTCATAGTCGATAGCTACCTAAGGAGGTTTTCGGTCTTGAGCCGGCATTTCTAAAACGTATTGCGTATGAACTAATACAACCAACGAACAAGGTTAGTTGCATATAGATTGTCCGTTGTCCTTACGATGGATGTAGATATGGTTAGGAGTTGCACCCATTGATGTCAATGAATTATAATTTACCAATGTGGATGATTAATGCATGTCATGGGGAGAGTAACTAATAACTCATAAGTAGGCTAATACATTAGAAACTCTTTAGTGCACCGTTTGAACTTGCATAGTATTGTTTGTTTATTGGCACCACTTTACTTCTTTCTATATTATAGTTTGTTGTAGACTGGTATTGGGACAATTCAATCTCGAGTGATTTTCATTCTTACGAGTCTCTGTGGGATTCGACCTTGACTCGCCACTACTATACTACTACAGACCTAGTCCTATTGCTAGTAAGTGCTTTGCACGCGATCAGCTTGGTGTATCAAGGTGGTTTCAGACTTGAACGTCGCATATGGAGTCTTATTGTCTAACAAGGGGGTAGGAGAAATATTAATCAAATACATTTCATTTAAAACACAGTAACCCCAATACTTGGTGAGCAAACTATGATGAAGTTTATGGAATGATAAACTAAAAGTGAAATGCAGAATTATTATTCATGAATTGAATGCTACAAGTTGATTTTACAATGCAACTGATCATAGGCTATTTATAGCTCCACACACATCATGGATCAGTTAGAAGTAAGTTACAAGCGGTAACACGGTTACAATGAACTGTAACTAAATAACCTCTATCTACATTACAATACACTAGATTACTCAGCAGGTTCTTGTGTCTTCATACTTTCAACAGGCTGTTGTGTCTTCACATTATCAGCAGAGTGTATCAACTGACTTCACTCAGCATTCCCTTCAGCCTCTATATTGTAACACCCTCATCAAGCTGAAAGTGGTACATGAGCATCTTGCACTCGGCATTCCCTTCAGCTACTTGAACTCTGAAATTTCTTTGAGATTCCTATTTTGTTTAGCATATTAGAGAAAATAGGGGCATCTAAGGCCTTGGTGAGAACGTCACCTATTTGTTCTTTTGTGTTGACTGGAAGAAATTTAACAAGTCCAGATTTGACATTGTCTCTTACAACATGACAGTCAATTTCAATATGTTTTGTTCTATTAATGAAAGATAGGGTTGTGAGAAATGTGCATGGCACTGGCATTGTCATAGGATAACACAGCAGGAAACTGAACTGGAACCTACTCATTTTGTAGTATGTAGATCAGCCATCGGATTTCTCATACTGCAGTTTTCATAGCCATGTACTCAGCTTCTGATAAGCTTCTAGCTATAGTGGTCTGTTTCTTGGCCTTCCAAGATATAGGTGCATCTTCTAGAAACATCATATAGCCTGATATTGATCTTCTTGTTTCAGGACAACCAGCCAAATCACTATCTGTGAAACCTTTAAGGAATAGGTTATTTTCACCTGCGAACAAGATGCCTTGACCAGGGTTAGTCTTCAAATACCACAATAATCTGTATGTTGCCTTCATATGATTTTCAGTAGAAGTGTCCAAGAATTGACTCAGCTGCTGGACTGCAAAGGCAATGTCTGGTCTTATAAAAGTGGATAGATGAGTTTGCCCACTAATGATCTGTAAGCTGCATTATCTTCCAAAAGTGGTGAATCACCATGTTGTGGATTTTTCCTAGACTCCATGGGTGTATTGGCAGGTTTTGCTCCTAAAAATTCTTATTCTTCTTGGAGGTTAAGAGTGTATTTTCTCTGAGAGATTGATATGCATGTAGGAGTTCTATCAGCTTCAATACCTAGAAAATAACTCAATTTTACAATATCATTAATAGTAAACTGTTGATGTAGGGCTTCCTTGACCTGCTGAATCAACTGCTCATTTTGGCTTGCTTCTATGATGTCATCTACATAGACCAGCAAAGCAATAAAAGATTTTCCTGACCCTTTTATGAATAAATTGTGGCCATTCTCAGATTGAATAAAACCCTGAGCTTCCAAGGACTTAGTTAATTTGCAATTCTATTGTGTTCTAGCTTGTTTGAGGCCATACAATGATTTAGTGAGTCTGCAAACTTGATTTGGTTTAGTTGCTGAAAAACCTGGGGGTAACTGCATATATACTTTTCATGCAAATATCCATGTAAAAAGGAATTATTGACATCCATCTGATGTAGATGCCAATTATTGGCTGTTGCTACTGCAAGTAAAGCTCTAATGGTAGTAATATTGACAACGGGAGAAAAGGTTTCTTTATAATCAATGCCATATGTTTGAGTGTAGCCTTTTGCAACTAGTCTTTCTTTGTATCTCTCTACTGAACAATCAAGATTATATTTGATTATGTATACCCACTTGCACCTTATGGGTTTCTTCCCTGTGGGTAGATCAACTATTTCGCATGTATGAGTCTTTTGTAGAGCTTCAATTTCTTTTTGCATTTCTCCTTTCCACTCATCATGCTTGATGGCTTGATTGTAAGTCTTAGGATCTTTAATGAAATCAATGGAATTGATGAATCAAGCATATTCTGGTTAAATGTTTTCCAGATTCATGACCTCACTCAGCAGGTGTGGAGTCTGCTGAACTATATGTGCACCACCTTGATAAAGGTTTGATGCTTTTCTAACCCTTCTAGATCTTCTTAATTGTGTTTGTCTAAGTGTCTGGCTGATACTAACATGCTCTTCATGAGATGCCTCAAAACATGGTGATCTCAGTAATCTGATCGGGTTGGCCGACTCATTCATGGAGATCATCATCAAAGCTGGCCCATTACTGGTAAAGGAACTGGCATATCAGCAAGATATTTAGCCTTACCTAATACCTGTTGAAATAGAGGAAAATAAGCCTCATGGAATTGAGTATTTCCAGCAACAGAAATATCTTTGTTTGTAATATCCAATAGGATAGCACCCTTAGTGGTGTTTGAATTTCGAGAAAGACACAAGTCCTACATCTTATG
The DNA here is from genome assembly GCA_026214975.1 of Gentiana macrophylla. Lineage (NCBI taxonomy): Eukaryota > Viridiplantae > Streptophyta > Magnoliopsida > Gentianales > Gentianaceae > Gentiana > Gentiana macrophylla. The sequence goes on from CM047817.1 coordinate 70,210,204, forward strand.
TATTGTTGAAGTGTAGTAGAGAAAACCAAGGATCCAAAGACTTTAAGCACAGAATAATCTGGTTTTGTGCCATAAAGCATCTCATGTGGGGTGCTTTCCTTCAGCAGAGGTGTAGGTGTGGCATTAATTAATTAATTTTACAGCATGTAAAAGACAAAAACCCTAATACTCAATGGGCAAATTACTCTACAACCTCAAACTCATGGCAACATTCAGCAGATGCTAATGTTTCTTATCAACAATGCCATTTTGTTCTGTTGTGTTGACACATGATGCTTGATGGATGATACCCTGCTGAGCATAGAAATCAGTGAGCTGAAACTCAGCTCCATTGTCAGATCTAATTACATTAATAATTTATTGAAATTGAGTAGAGATAAAATTAAGAAATTATTTAACAAGATCAAAAGCCTCAGATTTATGCATCGTAAGGAAAACCCAAGTAAACCTAGAAAAGTCATCTACAATAGTCAAAATATATTGTTGTCCATTGACAGTATGTTATCTTCAAGAACCCCAAATATCTATGTGAACAAGAGCAAATATAGAATTCACAATAGTAGTACTCAATGGAAAAGGATTTTCTTTAGTTTTTCCATAGGACAAACATAACATAGGTCATGATTACAAAACATGACATCAACAGATTGTGAACTATTAACTTGCAATCTCTTATCTTGCAAGTGTCCTGGTATGTAATTCCATACAAGATCATCATCTAATCTATCAGATAATGTGTGAATTTCTACAACATTGGCAAAATAAAGCCTTATTGGTTCATCCATGACATATAATCCTCTGTGTAACTCAGCTGAACCAATCACTTTCTTGTTCTAGTCCAACAAAACACATTTGTTAGTAGAAAAAATTGCAGCACCTTTTGTATGATTAATAAAGGAAGGTAAGGACAATGGGTTACACTTGAAACCAAGAATGCAAAATACACCATGTAGGACCCGCTAAGGGTTGAACCCGACTTGTCCTATATGTGTGACAGAAGCATTATTTCCATTAGGTAATCCCATTTTTATACCTGATGAAAGTTTGGGATTAATTAATAGATCTAATGATCCTACAATGTGATCTATGGCACTAGAGTCCAAGATCCATTGTATTGATCTTACAAAATTTATATCACCGGTCCCTGAAGCACATGAGAAATATGTGACAAGCTCAGTAGGTTTGTCAACATCAAATCCTGCATGTCTAGGAGGATCAGCACTAAGCAGAGCCATCAACTTATCAAGTTGATGTGCAGTATGATTCGGGAACCCTGGTACAGTAGACCTATTTTGGAACTGATCTTCTTCTGCTGACTGTTCTTCCTCTACCAAATTAGCCCTTTTTGACTTGAAACCAGCAGGATAGCCATGTTTCTTGTAACAAGCCTCTTCAGTATGACCATTGAATCCACAAAAACTACATTGAACCTTTTTGAGATTCTTAGGTCTGGCATTTGTAGCAGTATCTAAATTTAGTCTGCTGACTGTTTGATTTTGCCCCTGTCCATTCTTCTATGACAAGAGAACCTTAGAATCTTGATTCATAGCACTGTTTCCTACATACAACATCTGTCTTTCAAATTTAATTTCCATAGCAAAGGCATCATGGATTTCTGAAAAAGGCACCATTAACATTGCCTATGAAACCATTGGTTCAAACTCATCCCTTAAACCTTTAAGAAATTTCATGACATGTTCAGCCTCCATATGATGCAATAGTGTGTTTATTGCATTACAGTGACACTGACGGACACAAGAATAGACTGACACAGGCCTGATGGTCTTGATTTCTTCCTATAGGACCTTCAAATTTGTAAAGTACTGATTGACAGAGTCATTACCTTGTTTTAGTAGATGCATCTCTTCAAGAAGATCTGAAAGCCTTAAGGCAATAACTTTAGAAAATCTTGCAACAAGATTCTTCCAAATTGCATGTGCACTCTTGAAATACATCAAACATTGTGCAATGGTGTTCTACACAGAATTCAGAATCCATGATCTTACCATTGTATCACACTATCTCCATGCATGAAAATCTACTGAATTTGCTTCTGGCCTTTTGATTGTGCCATCTACAAATCCAATCTTATTTTTGGTGATTAACACCATCTCCTACATATCTTCCATGGATTATAATTGTTGTCATTCATCAATGGCTGAACAAGTACCAAAAATGGATTCTCATTGGGATGGACATAGAATGGACTGGAGGGACTTACTTATTGTTTCTTAGCTGCCATGGCTATCAAGAACTCCAAATTCTTATCAAAACAATGATATATCCAGGAAAAACGATCAAGAAATGATCAAAAAATAAGGAAACGCTCACAGTTTACTCTCAAGAAACTGGAAAATGTAGAGAAGATGAAGAACATTCTCAAGACTTTTCAAAACATTCAGAGAAAAACGTAGGAAAATATTCAGAAATTCTCAAATTTCTGCTCTGATGCCATGATGAAGTTTAAAGAATTATAAACAAAAAGTAAAATGCGGAATTATTATTGATGAACTGAAAGCTACAAGTTGGGTTTACAATGCAGCTGATCATGGGGTATTTATAGCTCCATAAACCTCATGGATCAGTTAGAAGTAAGTTACAAGCGGTTACACGGTTACCAAAAACTGTAATTGAATAACCGCTATCTACGTCACACTACGCTAGATTACTCAGCAGGCTGCTATATCTTCATATCTGTCAACAGGCTGTTGTGTCTTCACATTATCAGTAGAGTGTCTCAGCTGACTTCACTCAACATTCCCTTCAGCCTCTATACTGTAACAAAATTGACTAAAATTTAAGGGCTCTACCTACATTCAAAATGTGTTGGTGCTTCCTTTCCACCACCCCATTTTTCTGTGGTGGATGAGCACATGAAGTCTGATGTATTAAGTGTTAGGAAATCACTAGTTTAACGCAGCGGAATTTAAAATTTGATTTCCTTTTTCTAGATCGTTCTTCGTTTAATGCAATAAACACGTTAAGTAGTTTGACGGTTGTACCTTAGATGATCTATAAGATCGTCACTTTGACCATCAACGGAGAGTAGTACAGTGCGCAAGCCGTCCACGTGTCCGGCCTCTATCGCTAATCCACACAAACTCCTCGCCAGAATCCTCTTTGGATTTGCTATTGGAAAACTCCTGTTGCTAGACCGGCCTTTTTCCCCTCTCTTCAACTCACTATAAAAAGCTCTTTATTTACACAAGAACTATGAGCTCTTGCAATTGTGATGATACAAAAGAGCTTGACACCCACCTCTTATTTATAATGAGAGGGGCACCCCATCTTGTTGTGGAGGAGAAGAAAACCTTTTCCCAATAAAATAAGGAAAATCTTCTAGAATGATTTATCTCTTTTATTATAATTAATGATAGAGATATTCCTAATTATGGCTTGGGACTGTCGCTCCGATCACTACGATACCGGCTGAGTACACATAGGATCGGCTGCTCGCCCACTGTAAGGGAAGGGACCAGCCACCACCGGGATAATCCGCTAGCGTGTAGCATATATCCCCAGTTCGGAGCCGCCTCACCTCGCCGGCGGATAGAGCATTCGTCATGTGTCCGCACCTTCAATGTCCTATATTGTAATTATCTGACAATGTATAACAACTTCCCTATAAATAGGGCCATATGTAACCTTTCTGAGGGGTTCTGGTTAGAGGAATAAAAGATAAGGCAAAGCCAAATTCTCCCACTCTCTTTTACACTACACAGTACCACCGCCGGAGCACTCCGCTCCTCCATCAATCCTCACCAATAACGCCACCATAACAGCCAGATATCCACCATAACGCCACCGCAAACTACCTAAGATAATTTCCACGTTATCAGTTGGCTCCGTTACCGGGAAAGTTCACGTTCTTAGTCAATCCCCGGCGCACAGCTCGTCTACGATCTGCAGGTCTCACAACAACCGTGGATAAGGATTTTCTTCCCCGGATAATCTTCAACACTCCTCAGCAAGAAGCTTCAGGTCTCCAGACAGCCGCACTAACATGTGCGGTTTAGCATCGAAATAACATCACTACAAGGTAACCTCCTCGACTCCCTGTCCAGAATCACGAGTTTGCATTTGAATCATCACCTCTCTCGTGGTTTCGGTATAGAGAAAGTCGTCGGAGTTGGTATCGTAGGTTTCCTTGCCGGAAACTGCGTCTCAGAACTTTCATTTTACGTCCTTGATAGTTGCTCAGTCACGAATAAACTTAAACACGCATGAAACTGTCGATTATGCTCCTGTTAAAATAAGACGTTCAGAATTTATGTGTTAAGGGGAATGGCGGGAATCATGCACATTTCTTAGACTGTCAGTGAAGCATTGTTTCAGAGGTCATTGCATGTTCGCCTGAGCCCTCGCACAGTTCATCGAGATAAAAATTGGAATGCTACATTGTAGGATACTGGAAATTTAGGGACTTCACGCTTGAGAAATCACAGTTGTCCCCCGAATTCCGACATCCGTACACCGGCTCCAACGATAAATCCAGCAGATATTTCGTTATCAGAAAATATCCCCGGCACGTCGCCCCAGCAATCATCAAACAGTACAGGGTTGGTGAGTGTCAGAGCAGTTGGGAGTCAGGTTGCTATTTGACTTTTCATATAACTACCCAGTCAGAGTTTGACAGATGGCAGGGACGATAGTGAAATTCCACGTTCCACCTACCCTAGGGAAAGGATCCGCAAGGGATCCTCACCGACATAGCGGGGCGGATCCCGCCCTAGAAAATCCCACCGCAGAATGTCATAACATGCAGAAAGAGACGGATGCCAGGAATATAATAAACCGAAGACCGTTTAATTCTGGGAATGACACGGGGAACTCGACGGCGGTTCATTCTGAGCCAGCATGTGAGAAAAACAGGGCAGGAACCTCAAAACAGCGCAAGGGCAAAGAGTAGCTCGTCGAAAAAATCCAGAGGGCAGAAGAGACCCAGGGGCGGAATCCCCACAGGCAAAAGTGGCTATAGCATATGCGGAATACATGAAACGAATGTACGCGGCTAACCTACGTCTGGCCGCAATTACCTCTCATTGATATCGAGGAACAGATCCCTGCTCCCCCCGAGCACATAGAAACGGCCCCCTTGAGAGGGCGACCAGTCCGAGCACCCGAGACCGTGAGGGAAGAAGCGGAAGGAAGTGTATATTCGTCAGCAGGGCAAAAAAGAAAGCTTATGCCTAAGAAAAGCGGCGAGAAAGCATTAGTCCTGGAGCGGCTAGGGCGCCTCGAGAAAAAAGTTGTGCATCAACGGTTGGGTCCCCCCGCCTCCGAGAAAAACGCTGCATCGCCCCATGAGGGCAGGGATCCCCACGATGCGAGGTTTATCATAGACAAGAAAAGAGCGGAACAAGACATGGAGTCGGCATATTAAGCAGACTCAGACGACGTCGTCAGAAGAAAAATGGTACCCGCCAGAAACACCGAGCCGGTGGGGGACGACCGAACAGAGAAGATGGAAAGAGAAATTTTGTAAAAAAGCCAGGCCGATAGGAAGCCCAAGCCAACCCAAGGAATCGACATTCTCGCGAGCGTAATTCTGGAATCATTACCCTCTAAAGGCGTGCAATAATCACAGTACGTCTATTACAAGGGAACCACATGCTCCTGGAATGGATAGCCCGCTTTCGCAGCCGAACACTCTTAGCCACATCAAACAAGTCGGCATGGTGCGTAGCGCTCGTAGGAAGCATGCGAGGATCGAGCCGCAGCTGGCTCGTAAGCTTTGTCCCGCGGCTCTATTAAAAGTTGGGAAGAGCTTAGGGAAATGTTCCTAAAAGAATTTGAAACGGCAGAGAACGGCCTAAGAAAACCATTGAGGATCTATAATGGCACGACAGTGAGATGGAGAATCCCGCAGTGCTACTATCACGATCGATTCGTCGAGTGTATGAACAGATCGAAAAACCTACAGAGAAAGAAGTCCAGAGGGGTTTTCGAACGGTATCGCCAAGGGCCCTATGAAAACACACTTCGCCATGAGTCCCCCTTCAAATCTGCGCGATCTCCTCAACCAAGCCCGCATCTTTGGGCTAACTAAAGCGTTCCCTTCGTCTTCCGGAAAAGGAAAAAGTCGGAATGAGTCCAGACACTCGGGCGAGGAAAACAGGGATGAATCCAAGAAAGACCGGAAGGATGACCGAAAATGAGGAAAAAAATCGAGATAAGGAAGTCAGAAAACCTTCAAGTTTGACGAGTCTGATTTTGTCCCCATCAACGCAAGTCTATCTGAAATACTGTTCGAAATTAAGGACAGGGTAGAGCGGCCAAAACCTATAAGGTCCAATCCGGGTTCAAGAGACGATACCAGGTACTGCGATTTTCATGAGGATCACGGCCACCTCACCGACGAATGCTTCACACTAAGAAGGATCATTGACAGAATGATAAGAAACGGAGGGTTAGACAAATACAAGAAAAATGGTGCCGGAGGTAAGGATGACAGGGGGCCTTGAAGATACCGAAATGAGATCAAGGTAATCACAGAGGAATTCCCCAGCAACCACCTCATCAAGAGCCAGATTAATGCGATCAATGTCAGGAGTAGGGAGAAACCAGTCGTCTTGGCACCCAATGAACATGCGATAACGTTCACCAGGAGTGAGTTAGCAGGCCCACCAGGGGCAATGGAGCTGCCGATTGTGATACAAGTCGGGATCAACGAATTTGGGGTCAATCGGGTACTTGGATACGGGGCCACACGCGACATCATATACATGGAGACATTGAAACAAATTTCAAGATCGGTATATCCAAACTAAAGCCTTATATGGGAATGCTTTGAGAGGATTCTCCAATGACAAAGTATCCGCCTTGAGGCGCCATCGACTGAGGAGGTGGAGATAGCGATCACCCAACATATCGCAAAGAAAAATAAATTTTCAGTGGTCGATCTGCATTCCCACTATACTGCAATCCTCGGAGTCCCTCTCAGAGAAAATTTCAAATGATTGTTTCGATCCCCATCAAAGCGGCGCAAATTTACACCGACTGGCGGATCGGGCTGGCTGCAAGGAATCGGCAAAAGCCTAAGGGAGGCATCTCGAAGCCAAAGATCAAGAAGGATCCGCATCAACATTATCGAGGCGACGAAAGCTCGAAACGAGCCACGCCCGGTTAGTGAAGACGCCTCCACAGAACCCAAGACAGTCATTTGCGACAACCTTCAGGTCAGAGATGGGTCAGACTTCACCGCCGAAGACGAGTTGGTGGAAATAATCGTTAATGAAAAATACCCCGACCAGAAGATAAAGGTGGGCGCTCAGATGAATGAGGAGGAAAGAGAAAAGTTGGTCCTAATGTTAAAAGAAAACTTGGACGCATTCGCCTGGGTAGTGACAGATATGAGAGGCGTGGAGCCCGAGATAGTGGTGCATCAATCGAACGTGAACCTGTGCTTCAAGCCCATCCACACAGAAGCTTCATGGGCTTCTCCAAAGAGAGAGAGGACGCCATCAAAGTAGAGGTGAACAAGCTTAATTGACGCGGGAATCATCCGGGAACTTCGCATCAACCTGGGTGGCCAATGTAGTCATGGTTAAAAAGCATAATGGAAAATGGCACGTAAGGCCGACTATACCGACTGAACAAGGCTTGTCCTAAGGATCCCTATGAGCTGCCCAGAATCGACAGAATGGTCGATCGAATAGCCGGATTCGAAATGTTGAGTTTCTTGGACGCGTACTTAGGCTACCACCAAGTGATGATGTCCAACAGGGAAAAAGAATTGACAGCTTTCCGAGCCGCGGGCGGAATGTACTATTATGAGATGATGCCATTCGGTTTGAAGAATACCGGATCCACATACCAAAGAATGGTCAACAGAGTGTTCAGCTCCTAGATTGGCAAGAATAGGGAAGCTTACATCGACGACATGGTGGTCAAATCATCCAGCGCCACCCATTTGGCCGACCTTCAGGAGACTTTCGATAACGTCAGGGCACATTCTATGAAGCTCAACCCGAAAATGCACCTTCGGAGTTCAAGCCGGAAATTTCCTAGGTTTCATGGTAACTTAGAGGGGGATCGAGGCAAATCCTGAGAAAATTCAGGCTCTGGCTAACATGGAAGAACCGAGGTGCGTGAAAGAGGTTCAGAGGTTAAACGGAAGATCATTGCATTGGGAAGGTTCGTCTCCAGATCCGCGGACAAGTGCCTCCCTTTCTTTAAAATTCTCAAAGGGAACAAGACCTTTGAGTGGACAGAAGAATGCTCCTAGGCCTTCAAAGCCGTCAAAGAATATTTGGCAAGCCCTCCGCTGCTGGTCAGCCCGGCATTAGGGGATGAACTTTTTTTGTACTTGGCCGCTTCGGACCGGGCCGTTGCAGCCGTTCTTGTCGGGCGAGGATGGGACCTCTCAAAAGCCCGCTTATTATGTATCAAGGCCTCGGCCCCGCTGAGAGCCGCTATCTTAATGCAGAAAAGTTAGCCTACTCGCTTGTTGTTGCTGCCCGAAAACTCAGGGCCTATTTTTCTTCACACTCAATCGTGGTCCTAACAAATAGTACTTTACGACAGTTATTACACAAGCCATACCTCTCAGGCAGAATGCTACGATGGGCCATAGAGCTGACCGAATTCGATGTTCGGTATGAGTCCAGAAAGGCTATAAAGGCCCAAGCCCTAGCGGACTTTATTGTTGAAACAACCATCACAGAGGAAGGACCCACCGGACAACATAGTTCGCCGTTGACAAATCAAACACCCTGGAACAGAGGTCGAGCCGAATATACCGCCTCACCGCGGATGTCGCCGACGGAGCCGCGAGTCGAAAGCGGTTGTGGCGTGCTGATAATACTCGAGCCTGGCTCATCCAAGAGATTGAAAAAACCTTGCGGTTCAATTTTACCGCATCCAACAATCAGGCCGTAATACGAGGCGGTCATCACCGGCCTGGAACCGCAATATCTATGAGCGCCGAAGCTTAGAGGTGTTCTCGCGATTCGCAGTGATAAGTGTGCCAAATAAATGGAAAGTTCGGCGAGGACGAGATACTCAAGAAGTACCTCAACCTCATCAAAAGCTTAGGAGCGGTTTCAAATATTGTGAATTCAAGGGCATACAAATGAGAAAAGAATGAGCGGGCGGACTACTCCGCCCAAGCTCATATCTAAAGATGAGCTCAGCAACCCCGCAATCATGTTCGAATACCTCAGAGAGCCCGGCCACACGGACCGAAATCATGGATATCCAACCATCAACCCCGCCCCGGATGCACGTAAATAAAGGCGTGCTATAGAAAACGGATATCACCGGAGGACTCCAGAGAGGCTCAAGCCGAGAAAAAGGGCTGCACGGTACACCATATTAAATGGAATTTTATATCGGCGATCATTCTCGAAACCGCTACAACGGTGTGTGCGGCCAGATGAAGTACAGGGAATCCTCACAGAGCTACACCAAGGAGTATGCGGTGGCCATCCCTCCAGCCGCACCCTCGCACAAAAGGTGTTGTTGGCAGGATACCATCGGCCGAAGCTTATGAAGACGCCGAAAGATACGCTAAGGGTTGCGAGAATGCCAACGCTTCGCCGATATTCCCCGACTACCTTCAAGGAAGCATAGTCCCGCGCTTGCCCTTCGGAAATGTGGGCCATCGACCTCATTGGCCCGCTTCGTGCGGGAGATCAAGATGCGAATATGTGGTCGTCGCCGTGGATTACTTCACGAAATGGACCGAGGCAAAAGCGCTCGTAAAAATATGCTCCAGCGACATCATCTATTTCTTATTGGATCAAATCTGGACAAGATTTGGAGTACCGCGAGCTATCGTGTCCGATCACGGCCCGCTGTTTAGGGACGATTTTGACAACTTCTGCAAAGAGCACAACGTCAAGCATTGGCAGTCCTCGGTGTACTACCCCTGGCGAAACGGACGGCGCGGAGAATGCCAACAAGCTGTGTACTAAAAAAGTACCAAAAAGAGCCTGGACGATAAGGTAGGCAAGTTGGGTGGATTATTCGCTGGAAGCCCTCTGGCTCGCGAACAACTCGAAGGCAACAACGGGGAGACCCCGCTCGCTAACATATGGCCCGAGGCAATGGCACCGTAGAAATGGCACTCCCAAGCATTGTGGTCTCTCATTTTGACGGCCAGGAACGTGATTAATCGATTAAATCGAAGTTGGACCTAGCGGAGGAAAACGCACCAAAGCTCCGGCCCAATCGGGTCAATTACAAACAAGCCGCCAAGAGATACCACGACCAGCGTATCCGAGATCACTCGCTTGCGATGGGGATTTCGTTTCTCCGGAAGCGACAAGCCACAAGGCCAAAAAGCAGACAAAGGAAAGTCGAATTAAAATCGGGAAGGTCTCTTGCGAGTGTCGAAGATTGTCAAAAGGAACCTTACATTCTCTCGCATAAAGAGGGCCACGAGTTCAACAGGCCCCTGGCATGACTGATAACTCAAGAAGTATTAGATGTAAGACCTGCCTCAACTTTCTCATTTTTGTTTTCCCCGATGAAGCAATTATTAAAATAAAGACGACAAGCCTCTTTTATCCTTTATTTATTATAAATAAATTTTGTCAAAAACGAGTGAAACCCGCCCAACACAGTAACGGGGATGGGGTGAACAATGTGGCGTCAAATTTTCAAAATTCAAATCCATTAAGGAAAAATTTGTACAAAGAGGGAAATTCTCCCAAAAATATATATATATATATATATATATATATATATATATATATATATATATATATATATATATATTACGCTCGAGTCAGCCGCTATGTATACATCGTTGGTCGGACACACCGGCATGCCATGGCTTCGGATACACATAATGCACGATCATCCAAGAAAATGGCATTACTGCATCGGGCATCCATCACCGGGCTTAACTTGATCGCCTCCTGGTGAATCAACGACCCCGCTAATAGGCACGTCCGGCAAAGTGAAAGGGCATGAAGAACGAACGCCCAGGCTCGGTGACCACCTTGTAGTCGGGCATGCAAAAACCCGAGAGTTCGGCTAAGCGTTTCCATTCCCTCTCCGGCCGATCGAGCATACGGATTCGACCTCCATATCATCCACCCACTCGTGCCGAAGCGAGAGACTCAAAAGACTCGGCAAGAGTGCCAAAATAGTTGATCGGATCTTCAAGGTCCCGCAGGACGCCGTAATCCTCGCCAGGATAGGAAGGCTGCTGATGGTGGCCGGTAAAGTTCACCACCACTCCACGAACAAACGGTGGTGGTATCCCCAAGATCATTACCGGCCGACAAGGCGGAATAGAACTCACGAACCAATGTCGTTATACTCCCAACCGGAGGAGCCATAATCTCTCCCAACCATTGGCAGAATTCTAGCCCGTGGCCTGGAACAATATGAGTTTGATCCAATCCCCTCTCCCGCATAAGAGGGCGCTTGGTCAAATAATCCTGGAAATAGCGCGGTCTGGAGAGGCAAATAGACGAAGCATACCGAAAGCCCTCATCTAAGCGCAGGTTAGAGACAATGCACTCGGTCGCGAACTCTCGAACGAGGAAGACATAGCGTAAATAATAGAAACATTCCAGAGTTTGAGGATATACTTTCAAAATAAAGAAAATGTCACGTAAAAACAAAGAAAGAAAGAGGAGGAGAAGGCCCTTTATATAGCCGAGAAACCAAAGAGGCGGGAAGACATGGGGTCGTGAGCATTTAAAATCGACGCTAATACCAACATTAATGGCCGACAAGCGTTTGAAGAAGCAACGATCATTAACGCTACCGATTAGGGCAAAGGGTCGCAGCCGAGTCATAATCACAAAAGATTGACTAAAGGTCACAAGACTCGCGACTTCACTTTGACAAAGAATAAGAGGCCGATAAACAAAACAAAACGGGCGTAAAAGAAAATTTATCCGACCCGACGTTTGTCCGAAGTAATACGGCTAAATCGACGCTTGGCACGGGTCGCGGCACAAGAACATCATCACGAGGCGCAGCATCATCCCAGAGAGCTAACGACAAGTGCGTAGATCGCCTCGGAAAGGAATAGGCCCATTGAGGTCTCGTCTGAGCAAAGAAATGTGATTATGGAGCGATACAGATTAACCGCCCTCAGTCAATGCGCAGATTTCTCGCCTCTCTGCACTCGTGATAAAGAAGATGTGATTCGCCTCAAATCTCTTCGCTGGCCGAAAGAAGGAAAAACCGGGAATTAATAAACCTCTTCCACTCCTGATCGCGGCATGGGACATCTCTCGGCATAGCCCTCGGGCAATGGATTCCAATCACCGAGGAATCAACCTGCCTAAGTGCAAATGCCCCGTAAACACGCCTCCACTTCTTTCGCCCAAGCTCCAAGCCGTTTCCATAATGTGCATAGGCCGGAGGAGAAGGTAAACGGAAGACGCCATTGATGATCTCGGGAGAGAACAACATGAACCCCGGAGAGGACAATAGCTGGAAGGGGCGTTAAAGGCAGCACCACCACCGATAATGCGAATAGAATTCTGCACAATGGTGGCGTTGTACACCCCTGGGTCCCTAGAAAATCGTATCACCCGTCCGGGCAAAAGATACCAAGCGTTGAAAGCATAATAAATTTTCCGGGCGGTTCAACCTCTTTCAGCAGAGAAAGAAGATCATTAAAACAAATGAAATTTGGAAATCGCGAATGGCGGTGGCTATCCGAATGAAAATTGAATCACCAAATCACCATTGACTAGCAAAATAATCGTAAAAGTGGAATAGAGTTGTGATATGCAGAAGAAAGGTGAAGAAAGCCCTCCATTTATAGTAAAAATAAATGATCCAACGGAGGAAAATTTTGATCCAACGCTGCAGGCTTAGACGCTATTCGGATTTTGAAAATGAAGAAATCTCATTAAGCGGAGCGCGATAGCCGAGCAGGCTGACGTGCTTACGGTTTTCTAAGCGCCAAGAATAGAAAATAATGGCACCGGCCAAACGTCACAGCTTTGGCGACGGATGTGACAGGGAAATCGAGCCGTAAAATCAAAGAGGACATTGTTTAAAGTCGGGCCTGTGCACAAAGCCTATGATCCCTTTCCAAGCAAAGGGGCGCATCAAGCCGCCCGAGAACGAAAGCGAGAGGAATGACTCAAAGGTTGTTTTGACCAAGTTCGCCTCAACCCTATTCCAAACAAAGGGAATAGAGATGAAAATTTTCGAACTATAACGGGTTATTTACAATCACCTTTATTTCAACAAAGTGTCCGGACAAAGGTGTTTCAATTATTTTTGTAAGCTCGACGTCAAATTCGACCTCACCAAAACCAGGGGCTACAATTTAACACTACAAAGCGCGGAAAACTTTTAGCCTCGGCGACTCCGGATACAAAAGATACCAACCTCACCGAGACGAGACCCGCATACATAAAATTCATTAAGAAAGCAAATGGACTTTGAAAGACACAAGACAAGCAAAATCAAGCACCGCTCAAAATACAAAGTCATTATAAAAAACATACGAGCAAAGTGGTCGGAGCCGAAAGATAGTAGTCGAACTCATAAATACAATAAAACCAGAATGAAGCCAAATCAAGATTGTTTATCTCAAGGAGGAGTTCGAGCATGAGGACTTGATCAAATCTACGGAAACTTGCTTAATCCTCCTCGGGACTCTTATCTCGCCAGTGAGCGCTAATGGCAGGGCGGCCCTCGCTTCGCTCTAGCAAGCTCGAGCTTCTTTCTCCATCTCCAACATCATGCCACGTAAGATTTCTCTCATTGACCTGCGAGTGGATCCCAAACCGGCTTACCACGCTGATTTTACACCGGAAATCCTCAATTTGAACGGTGGTGTAAGAGAAGGTCGGGGTGGAACACCCTCGCTCGAGGGTCATCCTGGTCCATGGCAGCCAATCCCGCAAGGTTTCGAGGCGGGGGCACCTTCGCAAAATGCCTTAAGGCACCCCTCGAGGCATGGTAGAAACCCACGATCAAACTCCGTCTAGCAAGGCATCACTAACTTTCTAGCGTGTCAACAGCGAGCTGCTTTGTGACTTCACTCGGCTCGCTCTTCACCGGTCAGACGGAAGCTCATGGGCCTCATCACTAAGCTGCTCACCGGTCGACCAAGCTCATAGGCCTCTCATCACCTTGGCAAGAGCCTTCTCCTCTCCTCGACTCGGCGGACTTTTGGAGATCGGCGCAGATTGAGCTTTTCAGGAAAAAGTCCGAACTTCGGCCACAAGCTTTCTCTCCTCCGCTCCGCGGCGATTTGCCCGATCTACGCCTCGAAGAATCATCTTCATTTTCATCTCGCCACTAACTTGCCATTTGCCTCGCCCTCTTCATCACAGAGTCCACTCAATCGCTTAATCTTGGTGGCAACTCAAGAAAAAGGACTCGAGCCGAAAATCCAACAAAAGAAAAGAAAAAAAGAAGAGATACTTTACTGGCACTAGCCGTGGTCCCATAGTGACCAAGAGTTTGAACAAAATTTGCCGGTGGACGAAGGCCCAGAGAGGTCAGTCGACGCCACCACGCCGGCTTGGGCAATCCGATTGATTTATGCCGTGACCGACCATCGCTTGAGGGCATCGCGCTTTAACTCGATTTCGCGGAGAAATCACCGTAAGAAATAAAGCGAGATAATTCCCTCGGCCGCCTTGGAAAGAAAGAGGTACGCTTTAGGAATTCATGGTCCAATCCATAAGGCCGGGCTTCCCCTTGAATCCCACAGAGACCTTCATCTTGTTTGAATCTTCACGCACCGATCGAACGGCCCAGGCTCAAAGATCGGCGGTAATCCCTTGCGCAATCTCTCGGTCAGAAGTTACCGATTGGCCGCTACCTCACCGAACCCGCCACCTTCGACCCCTGACACCTTGAGCGACGGGTTGGCAAGAACATCAATTGAGGCTCTTCCTCATCTACCGGACAAAATCCTTCCTCCGCATGGTCTTTCTCTTCGCCTTATTGACCGCGGCGGTCTTCCCTCACCTCGGCCAGCATGGTGAATCTGGTCGATTTGGCAACGAGCGGCATACCGCCATACCTGCGGGCACAACATCTTGCTGGCCCCGCGTAGAGAGGTGCCCTCAACCATGAGGAATATCTTCCATACTCCACAATGTAGGGAAGGTTTCATGGGTTCATTGGCACCCAAACAAAGGCATTCGAGACTTCCTCACCAAATCCCAAGAGCGGGTCATTACAAAGATTCTGTTCGTGTTGGCGAAGACCATGGTACCTGCCAGCGCAAAGGAGAAAAATAGTCAAAATCCCAAAAGAAATGAATAAAGCTATCAAAAAAGGTTAAAGGAAGAAAACGTAAATCAAAGAGGCAAATTACTAGCTGGGCGCAGCCTCTTCAACCCCATGATAGATGTGACCTTTGGTAGAGAAACACCTCCAATGATGACACTTAGCATACCAATCCTCGTAACACCACCGGGCGGGATGCCTTCACCATCTGCCGAGCGTTGATCGGTCGAGAATACCGGCCACACAACGAAGGGGCCTTCATGTCGATCATGCTTCTCCAGTAGAAAAGTCCTTTTTCGAGTCTCACTCTCCTCATCCGGCCGAGAAATTCGTGGAAGCTTATCAAGGAGTTCTGCTCAACATGATCAAGAGTCTTGGACCGCGACAACCTTTATTGCGCCTCTTTTTGGGGCGAACATCGAACTCTCGGAAAAGGCCACCAGACTTCGACTCGACCAACATGGCCTCGTGTTCCGACCACGGACGCTTATTCGAAGTCGATAAAATAAGTGACACTTCTTTTGCTGCAGTGGCGCCGTGGAAATTGCTTGAATCGGCCTTATTTGTGGCGCTGCGGAAGGTATAAAACGAAACACCTTCATCGAGGATCGTAGCCCAAAATACGGCAAAGAACTATGAAGGTCATAACCACCACGACCGCGTCAGGTAAAATCACGAGGGAGGGCGCGCTAAGCTCACGTGACCTCGACAAAGAAAGGGTCAAAGGCGCCAAGACCGCCACAAAGTGATCAAAGAACAAAACCAAGGCATCTTTCTTCAACCTCAAGCCGCTTTCGGTTCTCCGACGTCTCGAACCGCCTAAAGTCGGAAGTCGGAGGATATATGAAACTTGTAAAGTATTTGAGGTATCCCATAAATATGTAAGGCATAAGGAACAAATGGCCGCCTAATGGCTGCTTTCAACTTAATCCCTGTCAAGGGCGTCGATTTCATTATCCTCCTTGAGGGCCTCGGCATTGCAGAGGTCAGGAGTCTTCTTGCTCCTTAGGCTCCTCCACATCATCACCCGTCTTCTACGGTTCATTGGGGTTTCTCGGGCACAACCGCACCGGAGGAGGAACCTGCAGCTCTGGCAGTTTTCCCAGAACCTCTTTAACTCCACAGGGCCTACAACCGAAGAGGCGAGCTTTCCTTTCGGTAGCTTACGAGCTGCGGACCTTAAGCGACCAGGTTAGAGGACCCGCCCAGGCGACGACTCAAATCATCCTCTCGTATTCTCACGCCGTCGCCTCACGGGCTAGTGCTCACCTCATTGGCGCCTTTCAGGGCATATCCGCGAATTACCGTCGTCATCGCTATTTCCCGATCGGGTCGGTTGCCGGACATCACCCTGCAAAGAAAAAGAACGAGGTGGATAAGTCATCACACCGGGACGACCCGATAGCCGGGCGAAGACCACGTCAACCGATTCGTCTCGACACCCCGTCTTTTCATCTTACAACAAGCCCACCTGATCAAAGGAGCAACCTTAAAATGAAAACCCATTACAACCATAATCGCGCCAAACCCAATTGAAGGACTTGGGGGTACTCAATGCAGACTAGCGAGGATAAGCAAGGAAGTGGAACAACGAATTTAAAATTCAATTACACCAACCCAAATGAAAATAAAGCCGGAAGTTGGAAGGAATGGTAGAAATCGAGAAGAGAGAAATAAGCTTACTTGATGATTAGCGAGAAACACGCAGCGAGCTAACGAGAGGCGAGAAATAAATCTTGAAACCACTAGGAAATCGCCTCGTCGAGAGAACTTCCACTGAGAGCGGCCAATTAAAATTGCTAAAAGCAGAAATCGGAAAATATTTGTGGTTGGGCAACTCTCCCTTATATATAGGAAGAGAAAAACATATCAACGCCCACAACCCAAAGATCAATGGACAGATTACAGGCGGGACTTTTTAAATTTTGAAATGCGGGATTGCCATCATTGAGCACGAATACCCGAAGGTCAGCAACCAATCGAGCTCGCGGCGGAGTCATTATCGCGATTTCCCCCGAGGCTAGGGCAGAAGTGGGAATCGGGCGCGACGCAGCCGTAGTGAATACGCTTGCCAGGGGCGACCTAATGTGATCCCGCCATCAGGCTGAGCTAAAGCACAAGATGCCAAATCCGCTGAAGTCAAGGCTATCCGCCGAAATCGACGAATCAAAGCTAGGCTAAAAGCCCAAGATGCCAAATCCTCGGAGAAGCTTTAGGCTATCCGCCCAAGTACGGCCATAGCAGCTGAGCTAAAAGCCTCCAAGATGCCAAATCCTTGAAGTCAAGGCTATCCGCCGAGTACGACTTGAATCGAACTGACTAAAGCCCAAGATGCCAAATCCCGAAGTCAAGGGCTATCCGCCAAATACGACTTGAATCAGGCTGAGCTAAAAGCCCAATATGCCGAATCACCGAAGCTTAGGCTATCCAGCCCAATTACAGCCGCCATTGGCTGAAGCTAAAAGCCCAAGATGCCAAATCCCGAAGTCAAGGCTATCCGCCCAAATGCGACTTCAAATCAGGCTGAGCTAAAAGCCCAAGATGCCAAATCCCCTCGAAGCTTAGGATATCCGCCCAATGCGACTTTCGCCAACGGCTGAGCTAAAAGCCCAAGATGCCAAATCCGCGAAGTCAGGCTATCCGCCCAAATAATGACTTGAATCAAGGCTAGGCTAAGAAAGCCCAGAGATGCCAAATCCTCGAGGCTTAGGCTATCCGCTTAATGCGGCCGCCACGCGGCTAAGCTAAAAGCCCAAGATGCCAAATCCGCGATGTCAAGGCTATCGCCCAATGCGACTTGAATCAGGCTAGGCTAAAGCCCAAGATGCCAAATCCTCGAAGCTTAGGCCTATCCGCCGATTGCACGCCTTGTGCCCACGGCTGGGCTAAAAGCCGAGATGCCAAATCCAGCGATGTCAAGGCTATCCGCCCAAATGCGACTTGAATCAGGCTGAGCTAAAAGCCCAAGATGCCAAATCACTCGAGAAGCTTAGGCTATCCGCCCAGTGCACGCCGCCGTTAGCTGAGCTAAAAGCGAGATGCCAAATCACTGAAGTTCCGCAGGCTAAGCTAAAGGACCGAGGTGTCGGATCGGCGAAAGAGGAACCATTCAATAAGTGGTGATCTTCCAAAGAATACTCCCCACCGACATCGAGGAAGTGCCAGCGGGTGCGGAGTAAGAGGCCGTTGATGGGATATCCCCTAATTATGACTTTGAGTTGTCAAGCTCCGATCAGCCGTGATACCGGTGAGTACACATAGGACGGTGCTCGCCACGCTGTGGGAGAAGGATCGGCCATCATCGAGATAATTCGCTAGCACGTGGCATCCCTCCCAAGTTGAGCCACACCTTTCGCCGGGGCGGATGAGCATTCGTTATGTGTCCGCACTCTCAATATCAGCTCTTATCGTAATTATCGACAATGTATAACAACTTCCCACATAAATAGGGCCATATATAACCCTTCCGATGGGGGTTCTTTTCTAAGGAATAAAGATAAGGCAAAGCCAAATTCTCCCATTCTCCCGTGCATTACATACGGCACCACCACCGGGCATCTGACTCCTCATCGATCCTCATAAATAGCACCACTATAACGGCCGGATATCCACCATAATGCTACCGCTGACAACCTGAGATAATTTCCACGTTATCAGGAAGGACTATTGATGATTTGAGACAATTTTGTAATTAATAGAAGTTAAAAATATAATTATGTGATCGAGAATTCTTATAATCTTTACAATAATGATACGTAACATATAAAGCATAATTTAATGCGTATGGAAAAGATTTTTAAAAAAAACTCATGCTTGAGATCATTTTATAATAATTATTATCAATATTAACTATACTATTATATTATAAGTTTTTTAGGAGATTATTTTATAAGTTAAACACGTACTTAAGAATTTATAACATTAGATTATATTGTTAACTTTCATATTTACATGTATCAATTTATCTAACAACGTCACAGCAACAGCATGCGTATTCACTAGTATATATATATATGGAGACTTATTGAAAATGACAAAAATATGGGGCAAATGAAGAAAAGTTGACAAAATAAACTTAATTAGGCAAATAGGATACATTAAGCGAATGCTTATTTGGTTATGAAACATATATGAGATGAAATAGATATATCTTTCTAAATGTAGAGATCATAATGAAAGAAAAATTAAAATAAAAGAAATAAAAAATAAAGTGGTGCATTGGTTATGAAGCTGCTGTTTGGGAAAATATTAAAGAAAAAAAACGGCAGCAATGTTATTTGTTATTTTGTATTGGTTTTTTATTTTTTATTTTTCTGGATGCTACAAGCAAAAATGTTTGTTTTTCTCTTTTCTTTTTCTTTTTTTTTCTTTTTCTTCTGCTGCAATCTTTTTTTCTTTTTTTTATCGCGGTGACCATCGGCGTTGCATTGTTCCACGCGATACATTTACCACCGTGATGCATTGATCGCCCGAGATACACGATTGACCATCGCGATTCGGTGTTTCCACCGTGTGCACGATTAGCGATGCATTGACCACTGAGGCGCGATGACCACGCCCGGCGCATTAACCATCCCGATGCAATGACCACCCCGCGATGCACAATCCAGTGACCACGCGCGACGCGCATGACCACATTGACCACCGTGATGCATTGGCCTGCGATCAGTTGACCACCCGATGCATTGACACACCGATGCATTGACCACCGCCAATTCATTAACCTCCGCGTGAGCGAGACACCACCCACGATCACGAGGAGACATCACGATGAAGTGACACCGTGATGAAGAGAACAACCTGATGAAGTGACACCGCGATCACGAGACACCGTGATGAAGTGACACGCTGATCGCAGAGACACCGCGATGCATCGACAACCGCAATCTGCGAGACCACCAGCGATCGGTGACCACCCGATCAGCGATGACCACCGCCAATGCGTTTGATCAACATGAATGCGATGATCACCCACGATGCATTGACAACGCGATGTAGAGACACGCGTGAAGTGACACCGCATTGCGGAGACACATGATGTTATGACATCGGCTTGATCTGAGAGACACCGTGATCACGAAGAGACATCATGATGAAGAGGCGATTCGCATGATCGGAGGCCGAGCTGCGATGAATTCATACCCCGAAGCGATGACCACCCCTTCTGCCAGAGACACCGCGATGCGAGAGGCCGCCATGATGCATTCACACATGATGATAGGCGACCATCCACTATTAGGTAGACGAACAGCGGTGCAGAAGTCACCACCATCTGAGACACCGTGATGCACCGCAATCACGATGCATTGACACCGGGATGTAGAGACATCCGCGATGAAGAGACACTACGATCTGAGAGACAACTGCGATCGCATTCACCACGCGATCTGATGACCACACCGTGCGCATTGACCCACGTTAGTGCATTGACCATCATGATGCGCGGTGACCACGATTCATTGACCACAGCGATGTATTGACCACCCGATGTAGCAGTGGCCACGATCACGGAGACTTCGATATGAAATAACACCGTGACACGGAGATACCCACGATGAAGTGACACCGCTTGCCAGTAGACACCGTGATGCATTAACCAGCTGCAATGCATTCACCACGCGTCTGATGACCACACCCTGATGAGCGACCACCGCGATGCACGGGGAGACCACGCGATGCATTGACAACGTGATGCATTGACCACATCGATGTAGAGATACCGCGATGAAGTGACACGCGATCGCGAGACACCGTGATGCGGTGACCACGATGTAGAGACACCGCGATGCAATGACCACCCCCGATCTGAGACACTCGATGAAGTGACACCGCGTCACGAGAGACATCCGCGATGTTAAAACATTTGATGATGCGAGACATCGTGATGTTATAACATTTGACAATGCAGAGACACGCGTCACGAGACGTACAATTAGAGACGCGCCGGACGATGAAATGACACCGCAATCACGAAACACCACGATGCATAGACACCACTTATGCGTGACCACCCCGATCACAGAGACAGCCGAGATGTCCTTTTACCGTTCAAAAAAGTGTTCAAAAAAAAAAAAGGGCCAAGTAAAAAATACGGCTCAAATCCGATCTGATACACCGATACAAAGACACGCGATGAGTTACACTCTGATGCGTGGCGCGCGATGAGACGCCTCGATGAAGTGACACCATGATGCATTTACCCGAGATCCATTTGACCACCGTGATCACGGTGGCCATTTCGATGTAGAGACACCATAATGCGGTGATTGCCCCGATCGCCAGGACACCGCGGGCGATGACCACTAACCGATGCAAAGACACCACGATGAATTGACCACCCCGATCGAGACCACGATCGGTGACCACCCCGATCTGAGAGGCGCGCTGATGCGAGACACCTGATCTTGAGACACCTCAAATCGGCGAGCCGTCGCGATGCATTGACCACCGTGATGCTCTTGACCACCCTGATCTATTGACCACAGCGATGCAGTGACCACCCCGATCTGAGACACCGCGACACGCTATGACCACCTCGATGCTTAGTGACCACCCCGATCGCGAGGAGAACCTTTGGAAAAATGAGAGACAACGTGATGTCTGAGACACCGTAATGTATTGACCACCACGATGCACGGTGACATTTGATGATGTGACACCGCAATGACATTTATATATTTTTTCGACTCAATTTCAAAAATAGATTTCTTTTCTTTATAAATTGACCTCAAGCGGCTACATCTTTTGATATAAAACTACGATTAACATAATTCTTTCATCCTAATTATTTTTTTCCCTCTTTTCTTCGATATCTCATTTTATGGCGATACACATATCATTGACACTCAATGACACCAACATTTTATGAAGTGACATCCAATGACAACAACATTTTATGAAGTGACACTTATGCGGTGACACCCAATAACACCAACATTTTATTCCAAATCATTCTCCCAATTGACACTTCGGTTTAAGTTTGATTTGAAAGAAAATTGAGTCTTGATGACATCAAAACTTAAGGCTACCATCAAATTTATGTCATGCTCATTATTGTAATTGCATCTTAAATAACACTTCATGAAGAACAAACCAATGGTTAATGTGAAGAAATATTTGGACAAACTTCTTTTCTTTGATTTACGATCGCATAAAGCCACACCATCAAGTCTTTGTACGGAAACTATACCAACACCAGCTTGTAGAGCATCATTTGTCAATTTTACCCGTTTCCAAACCCAAAAGTTCTGACTTGTATCTCTTAGTACATCATATAAGAAAACACGTTTGAAAAAATGAAAAATAAAACCAACTCATTTTCTAAGAAATGGACGGACAATTTAATAAAAAAAAAAATCGAAGGCAATTTAACAGCAGAGACACCGCGATCACAGAGGCGCCGTGATGCGAGAGACATCTCGATGAAGTGACACCACGATGCACCGACAACCGTGATGCCGACCACCCCCGATGCCGAGACACAGCGATGCAATGACACCGCAATCACGGTGACCACCCCGATCACGAGAGACACCTCGATAAAGTGACACCACGATTCATTGGCTACCCTAGATCCATTGACCACCAGGATCGGTGGCCACCCCGATCACGAGAGACACCTCGATGAAGTGACACCACGATTCATTGACTACCCAGATCCATTGACCACCACGATCGGTGCGCCACCCCGATCTAGAGACACGCTGATCTGCTGACCACCCCGATCATGAGACACCGCTGAAAGCGGTGACCCCCTCGATGTAAAGACAACTACGATCACGAGAGACACCGCGATCGATGACCACCCCGATCACTGAGAGACACGCGAGACCACCCCGATCGCGAGACACCGCGATGCAATGTGCCACCCCTGATGCGAGACACGCGAGACCACCCCGATCACGAGACACGCGATGCAATGACCACCCGATCACGAGAGACACGTAGCGATGCAATAGTCACCCGATCACGAGAGACACAGCGATGAAGTGACACATGGCTGTAACAACGCGATGCCTTGTTATATTTTATTAAAAATTAAATGAATTCTAAGAAAATAATCGAGTTCTGAGCGAGTCGAGCTATATCAAGTACTTAGCGAGTCAAGTTCAATCTTGTCTTTTATGGCTCGGTCGAGCCCAAATTTTTAGTCGAATTGGGCCTTATGGACTATCAACTCGACTCGGCTCGATTACACCCCTAATGTGAATGACATTACACTTATTTTATAAAGTTACGAATTTGTGTATTAAAGTGTATATCTGATGACATCAATGCATCAATTCTTTGATTATAAATGCATTGACATCAATGTCACTACATCAATTCTCAAATGATCGTAAATTTTGGATGTTAAAAAACATGAGCATAATTATTCAAATCTTTCAAAATTCATTTTATCTTTCAAGTTACGAATCCAAACAATCAAGCAGATCTCACTTACATCAAATAAACACATCGATAACTTTCTTTTGACATGCAACATTAATTTATTATTGCCCTTTGATATTTTCCTACTTAATTTTAGAAAATCAAATTTTTTCTTTATGAATTTGACTTCAAAGCGGCTATATCTTTTGATATAAAAATTAAAACATCAATCAACATAAATCTTTCACCATAATTTATATTTTTTCGTCCTCTTTATTCTAATATGTCATTTTATGAACTGACACTCAATGACATCAATAGTTTATGAAGTGACACCCTTAAACAAAAAGATTAATTACATTGGTCAACAAAAGTGTTTATTATCTCCGGCCAATCTTGTATTTGCTGCAAACGTGATATTTCTTCAAGTGGATAAATCCAACCTGTCTTGCAAATTTTGTGATACACTTGTCTTAAGTGAAATTAAATCAATGTCACTGCATCAATTTTATTCCAAACTATACTCAAGAATGCTCTTTTCATCAAAGCCGCTGCATTTCAGCCATTTCGATCCGTTTTGCAAGTTTCACCAAGCAAATGCTTGTCGTGAGCGATCGGTCCTCGTCGATTTGGAAAATGTGCTCACGATCTATCTTGACTTGAGGTACATGACTCCATTTGCATTGGTGAGTTGTGTTCCATTTGCAGCCCTCCATCAAAATTTAGAAACACCAACATCAATCACGGAAATGAATAAACATTAGAAAACCTTTGAACAAAAGAAGTCGCTTTAAAATGCCTCAAGCGAGAAACGAGAACAAAGTCAAGTCAAAATCAAAACTCGAGAAGCGTAATTCGTTTCTACATTCAACGATTAGTTAGCGACAATCACTAATAGCTTCACCGATTAGGCAATAATTATGCCACACAAGACAATCAGGTGAAATTTGCCAAACAAAAGCCAATCGGTTGCCTGTAACACTTTTTCACATAGATTCAACCATTCCAAACCAAAAAAAATATGAAATTCAACAAGAGCCAAACAAATCACTATCCCACCAAAAATCACGAAAGACCCAACAATTTCACCCCACAAAACTAATACATGATTACCGATTTAACAATGCCATTTTTTCTTCAACGACTCTTCAACCAATTTCTTCACGCTTCTCTGGTTTACAACTCTCGCATTCAATCTCATAACAAGTCCCGAAATCGTAAATTGTTTCATCAAGATCGACTGAGGCCATTCCATTCATAAAGCTTATCGGAAGGAAAGCACTAAAACAAAGATTACGAGCATATTGATTTTTCGGCATAACTCACAACACCATGTTCCATCCCAAATTGCACAATCTTCTTTACATCATCAGCAGAGTACACCATATCAACAAGATTAAATGACATATCGAGAAAAATCTCTCGATGACTTCATTAGTGAAAACTCGGTTTGTTTGAACAAATTTGCCCAAGAAACATTATTTTCAGCCAATAAAACTTCATTAAGAACACTATCCTTAGAAGGTACAATAGGAGCAGGTTCTTTAACAGCAAGATTTTTGACAACAGGTTCAACCAAAAAAGCATTTTCAGAAGTTAAAGCAACATTAGCGAAGTTATCCCGAAGAATTGAGAACCACATCATCATGAATAACATTACCATTGTTCTAAAAAGAATAACATTACCATCAACTATATTGCTAATTCTCTAGCGGAATCCAAAAGCGGCTGACAATAGCGGGTAAACCACGAGAATCCGTCACGACAAAATGCTTCAAAAGTGTATCAGCAGCGGAGGAAAATTCAATACCTTGGAAGGGAGAGGATCTGCCGCAACAGCAGTGTAGTGGTGTAATTGACTACCTAGAGTCTTTCTTTGAGAGTCGAGCTGCGAAACTAGCCATCAGGACTTCAATCTCATTGAAAGAAGATTCAGTTTTTGCATACAATCTTCAAAGATACAAAGGAACTGAACTCTGAGAAGGAGAAACCGAGATTCCGGCAATGGGAATTTCAATACCCGGCAAAGAAAGAACCTTCTTATTTGGGAGGACAATATCGGGGAGCTATCATCAAAATCCGAAGAATGTGCAATGGGTAACTTGGGTCCTTCGATTCTTCTTACCCGTGAAAGAAAATCAATAAGCAGTTGAATGAGCAAGGCGAAGAAAATAAAGAGGCTGAGAAGAGAGAATTTCGACGGAAATTGCCAAAAGCCATTGCCGCATGATGAGAGAAGCATCTCTCTCGATCTCCATCTTTGCTTGCTTGATGGAGGACATAAGAGATGGAAGAAGAAGGCGGTGAAGAAGAAGAGGCATCAGGAAATCTATTTTCCTTTGTTGCAAAATCATATCAGTGTTATTATGCTAGGGTATAATAGGAAAGTTGTTTAAAATATGTCTTATAACTTAATTATGTTTTATGTGTGTCCTAAATGCCTATTAAGTCTCCAAATCAGTTCTCATAAACAAATACCCACAAAAATATTTACGAAATTATCAAAAAGGACATGATCAATTTCAGTTTAGTAAAATGGACAATCTGACACTTGCAATGACAACTTTACCCTTACTATGGAAGAGATTAGGTCAGCCTTTTGCCCTTAAAATTCAGCAGGGTACAACGAAGTGGCACAAGAATCACAACTTCCAAACCCGCGTTTAATGCCAACGTTTTATATCTATATATATATATATATATATATATATATATATATATATATATATATATAGGGTTGAGTTCCCTACATACCATACTATCCATGCTTACGTACATACTACTAAAATAGTGCATCAGATCACTATTTTAGTACATAATTATTGTTTGATCAGAAATTTACAAATTGAGAGCGGAGTTTCTAGTTAGGTTTCTAGTATTACATAATACAGCAGATTTCCCAACTTCATTAACTAGGTGCACTCAAACAATAACCGGGTGCACTAAAATAGTGATCGGATACCTTTATTTTAGTAGTATGTCTGGTGAGCATCAGATCAATAGGTATGTATATGAACTCATTTCTATATATATATATATATATATATATATATATATATATATATATGTGTGTTATTTGTTTATAAATTTAGTTTTGAGACTTAATAAGCATTTAGGACACACTTAAAAGATCATTAGTTATAAGGACATAATTTAAACAACTTTCCTATTTTACCCCTACAATAACGTTGATGCGCAGCTTTCCTATGGCCTTCGGCTTTTCCTCTGTCCGGCTCGGCTTTTCCGGTTTTTCGATTCGGCGATTTCAAACAACTCTCGCCCGATCCGAGCCCTCCGATGCCTAGGAGCGAAAGAGATCGACACCTCTCTTCGATTCCATGCCTGATTCGATTGCCGGAGAGGCGTGGCGAATCCTCCATTGCTCGGCGCTGAGTCATTTGGCATCTCGAACTAGCAGGTATTTCGTCATTGGGATGGGGTTGCATTTGGATTAAGCGGGAGAGGAGGATTTCTGATGGCGGATGTGCGAGGGTGCTACTTGGAAATCACCGAGGATCAGAGTCGATAAATGTGGAGGGGTTTCTTTAAACTCTATGTTTCTTTGTTTTTGAAAGATTCAAAATGGATATGAAACGACTCACATTACCATTTAAATTTGCCAAATTCAATAACTCTCTATATTTGTTAGCACTTAGCAGAGATGTTTTGCCTTTACTACGGAGGATTAACATCCCATTTGGCCGATATACATGTACTTCAAACTCATGTCTTCAAGTTTTTTACGTAAAATGTCTAAAAGTGAGCTTTTACTTCATTTGTTTCCAAAATGCTAACTTTTTACTTCAAGAATCATAATGTGCTTGTGATTCCATTGAACTTGTGTGTTCTTACTTGCTTCAAGAATCGTAACTTGAGAGACTTGCACCGGCGTTTGCTTATAATTGATTCTTTGCGATGTCGACAAAATGGATCAATTTGGCGTATTGTGGTAGTGCATCACGGTCTCATCCTTTATTTTTGTCTATTGGGCAAGTGGGAGATAACATGTTTTGGTGTTATTCACTCTATACAAGATCTCTTGGCTTAAGCAAGCAACACTGCCTTTAATTCCTTGAGCTAGGTGGTTGTGTTCACGGTCACTAATTCCTTGCTTATGTTTATAGACATTAGGCGGGTTTTGGATTTACAAATTATAGGATCTTTCATGGGTTCCTTTGTATCGTGTCGAAAGTTGATTTCATGTTCTATGATCGTTGAACCTTATATCTCTATGTGAACCTTATTATTTTCACTTTGTTGATGATGAAAAAAGTTTGATTAGCGGGAGATTTGGTGATGCCTCGGTACAAAGTGATATGAAGTTGTGGCCTTTTTAAGGTTATTCACTGGTGCTAAGGACAACCTAATGATTGTAGTAAACTATAAGGACAAGGAGAAACAATTTGCAGTGAGGATAAATAATTGTTTCTAGATAAATAATTACTGGAATTTAAATTTGAAGCCTTTCTTGCTTCAGCCCCGTGAAGAATCTTTGTGGACACCGTCCACCGCTTATTTCCAACGACTCACACCATCGGGCCACCAAGATTAAGGTGTTATTTGAGTCTTATTTCGGCTCCCAAAGGGTGATTTGCCTGCTAATTCCATGGGCTCACCTCGATTAAAAATGTTTGGGCTCGATCGATCCATAAAAGGCAATATCGAACTCGACTCTCTAAATACTCGATATAGCTCGACTCGGCTCGTAAGCTCGATTATTTTCTTATAATTCATTTTATTTTTTCCTTTTTTTGAGTAATGATCCGGACACAACCGTTTGTGACACAGCAGTGTCACATCGTATTGACAATCGTTGATCATTATGTAATAATGATAAATTAGTTTAAAACAAAGAAAACAAAGATATACGTTGATGGTGGGTTTGTGTATGATTTGGCGATGTCACTGCATAAAATGCCAATGTCACTGCATAAATTGTTGATGTCACTGCATAAAATGCCAATGTCACTGCATAAATTGCCGATGTCACTGCATAAAATGTTGATGTCCTTTGCATATCGATTGCCGATGTCCTTTGTATAAATTGTTGATGTCCCATACGTATATGATTGCCGATGTCACTTTGCATAAAATGTTGATATCACTGCATATATGATTGCCGATGTAACTGCATAAAAATATGAATTAAGGTGAAAGATTATGTTGATCGTAGTTTTATAGCAAAGTTAATACAAACCTTTGCTTTTGGGGATAGGAGGATGAGGATACTCGGTATTTTTCTAAAGCTTTTGTGTAGTCCTTTAAATGTTTATTTTCTTTTTTTTTGCTTTTCTTTTTTGTCAAGTGATCAAAAACTTCTTTGAACAGATGTGTTTGACTTCCCCTAATATGGATCAGCTTTTGATGCCAAAATATGTTGTTGCATGTATTGAAGTTATGATTATTTAGGTGAACAATTTTAATTATAATTCCTTTCCATTCACATTTTATGGATAGAAGCTTGATTTTATGAAATTAAGTGTCACGGTGTTTCTTCATCAAATGTCCTTTGCATATCGATTGCCGATGTCATTGCATAAATTGTCGATGTCAATGCATAAATTGTTGATGTCACCGCGTAGATTGCGATGTCACTTTGCATAAATTGCCCATGTCGCTGCATAAAATATTGATATCCTTTGCATATATGATTGCGATGTCTTTGCATAAAAATATGAATTAAGGTGAAAGATTTATGTTGATCGTAGTTTTATATCAAAAGATATAGCCATTTGAAGTCGATTTTATAAAGAAAAGAAATTGATTTTATGAAATTAAGTCGGAAATATATCAAATGTCATTCATATATGATTGCGATGTCAATGCATCGCAGTGGTTAGTGCATCGCGGTGTCTCTGCATCACAGGTGGTCAATACATCGCGGTGTCTCCATTGGGGTGATCATGCATCGGGTTGCCCTGCATTGCGGTGGCTAATGCATCAGCGGGTTGTCGAGTGCATTGCGGTATCATTTCATCTCGGCGTCTCTGCATCGCGATTGTCGATGCATCATCGGTGTCACTTCATCACGGTAGTCAATGAAAAAAAAGAAAAATAATTTTCACTCTCCGTCGAGCGAAAAAAAAAAAAAAAAAAAAAAAACACGCTGTTCATCTCGAAGTAAAATAAAAAAGAAAATTAAAAAAAAATGCAAACACAACAGCAAGTTTTAATCTAAATTAAATAAAACACAACACCAACTTCCATTAGTGTGGCTTTCTTTTTTATTTTTATTCTTTTTCCTTCATTAAGGGTATTTTAGTCTATCTACCTATTTTTGTCTCTTATAACTAAGTGTTTGTTTTGGGTGTCCTTTTTGCCTTAATTAAGTCCAATATCGTCCTTTTCAATAATTGTCCATATATATATATATATATATATATATATATATATATATATATATATATATATATATAATTATTTTTGGTATAACTTCAGATTTTATTAATGAAAAAGCGAAGTTTTACAATGTCACCTCCTGACACAACACAAAAATAAGTGTCGTCAACACATGTTCGCCACCTCTTCAAAACCTTAGTCCGTCAAACTCAAGGTGGGAAAATCCGGATACTAAGTAAAGAGAATGCCCACCCATGTGTTGGAATAAAACCACTAGGAGAGGAAAAATAAAAAACCAAGCAGCATAACAACCTAGAGGAGAACCTAGTGTAACTCCATACTAGTAAGTCCCTATTACAAAGCTAGAATGAGGATAAGTATACATCTGCAATAGGAATAGGATCTGCAAGGAGGACATGTTGTAAGGCCTAGGCTATCATCCAAATCAGTCTAGTATTACTCCAAGCACTTGCACCCAGGAAATTGCAATTGGAGACTCCGGATCCATGAAAACTGCAATAATGGAAAATAATGCAGCATCCAAAGAGTAAGCAAAGGAATCCACAGAGAGTAGTTTAAAGGATACAACCTGTTTGCACCCTTCCAGTTGTATGCAGCAGTGGCTTAGCCAACCAGTATGTGCAAAAAAAGGGCAGTTCCAGGTCCTGTAAGTGATATGGAAGAAATTGCATTTGAGCAAAATTGCAGTAAAGGAAATCCAAAAGGATAAAACATCAGCTAAAAATAGATGCAACCTGTTTGCACCCTTCAACATAGTGAATGGTGCTTCCCAATAGGATTTGCAGTGATGTATCATTTCTTATGCCTGATAATAGGAAGTTGGAGTAGTTCTCTTTGAATAAGGAACCCTAAGTCACCATGGATATGAGCTCTATTTCTGACATAGGAGATTGGCATAGTACTGGCTTGCTTGGCAAGGCAATCTGCAGGCCCATTTGCCACTCTGAGGATATGTGCAATAGTAAGATGATGATCAGATATGAGCTTCTGGATTTGAAGTATGTCTAGACTGTATTTCCAAGAAGCCCTCCTTTTACCAAGAACCATATCAACCAGAATCTGAGAATCTGACTCCAAGTGAACAGGCTGAAGGTTGAGATCAACATAATGAAGAATCCCCTCTAACAGAGCCTGAAGTTCAGCCAACATGATTGTCACAATACCATAGGCTTTAGAAGCAACAATGATCATATTACCCTGACATCCTCTCATGATAGCCATCTCTAGCTGCCCCTGGATTCCCTAAGGTGGAGCCATCTGTGTTCAGCTTATAAACATTTTCAGCTCATATATATATAAATATATATGTAGGGAGACTTGTTGAAAAGGACAAAAATATTTACGAAATTATCAAAAATGACATGATCAATTTCAATTTAGTAAAATGGACAAACTGACACTTGCAATGACAACTCCACCCTTACTATGGAAGAGATTAGGTCAGCCTTTTGCACCTAAAATTCAGCAGGGTACAACGAAGTGGCACAAGAATCACAACTTACAAACCCGCGTTTAATGCCAGCGTATATATATATATATATATATATATATATATATATATACTCCCTCCGTCCCGTATTATAAGTCCTTTTGGACTTTTCACACAGATTAAGAAAAAATTAAATGAGTTACTTTTTATTATTTCAAGGCAAAATATTGTCTTGTTTTTTGTTAGTGGCTTATAATATTGCATTGTTTAGTGTGAAAGTGAAAACAATGCATTAATCTTGTATTGAAATGTGAGAATGACTTATATTTTGTGACACCAAAAAAAAAGTAAAAGGACTTATATTACAGGACGGATGGAGTATATATATATATATATAAATAAAATTATTTTTTGTTATAACTCAGATTTTATTAATGAAAAACTGAATTTTTACAATGTCACGTCCTGACACAACACAAAAATAAGTGTCGTCAACACATGTTCGCCACCTCTTCAAAACCTTAGTCTGTCAAACCCAAGGTGGGAAAATCCCCACCAATGTGTTGGAATAAAACAACTAGGAGAGGATTAATAAAAACCAAGCAGCATAACAACCTAGGGGAGAACCTAGTGTAACTCCATACTAGTAAGTCCCTATTACAAAGCCAGAATGAGGATAAGTATACATCTGCAATAGGAATGGGATCTGCAAGGAGGAGATGTTGTAAGGCCTAGGCTATCATCCAAATCAGTCTAGTATTACTCCAAGCACTTGCACCCAGGAAATTTCAATTGGAGACTCCGGATCCAAGAAAACTGCAATAGAGGAAAATAACGCAGCATCCAAAGAGTATGCAAAGGAATCCACAGAGAGTAGTTTAAAGGATACAACCTATTTGCACCCTTCTAGTTGTATGCAGCAGTGGCTTAGCCAACCAGTATGTGCAAAAAGAGGGCAGTTCCAGGTCCTGTAAGTGATATGGAAGAAATTGCATTGGAGCAAAACTGCAGTAAAGGAAATCCAAAAGGATAAAACATCAACTAAAGATAGATGCAACCTGTTTGCACCCTTCAACATAGTGAATGGTGCTTCCCAATAGGATTTGCAGTGATGTATCATTTCTTATGCCTGATAATGGGAAGTTGGAGTAGATCTCTTTGAATAAGGAACCCTAAGTCTCCATGGATATGAGCTCTGTTTCAAACCCCGGTGTTGTTGCACAAAGCTTACTTCCTCCGCTTGTAAATCACCGGGCTCTTCCATCTCAAAAGATAGCTCATCATCATTTCCATAAGCATTATCTTTCTTGCTCTCAATCAAAAATTTCCTTCCACCTTCTTGCTTGACTGCAAATTATCAAACTTCTTTGACAACTTATCCATCGTCTTTAAAAGCTCTGCGTTGTCATTTGGCCCTTCTGTAAAATTAACCTCCTCGTGCTAGACCCAGTTTCCCACATCCGATGATTCTTTGAAATTCTCTCTATAGCATCATAGACTTCTTGAGCATTGCGCGACATCAGACATCCTCCACATGCGTGGTCAATATTAGAACGCGACTATGTCCTCAATTGTCTTTAGAAAAGTTGGATTTGCATGTCGAATGGGTAACCTTGATCGGGGCAAGCCTTCAACAATTTCTTGAATCTTTCCCATGCACTCCTAAAGTTTCATCGGGTCCTTGCACAAAGTTTGCTATTGCAACCTTCAACTTCAAATTCCTTTATAGTGTAAAATATTGCTTTAAAAATTCATTTTGCACATCATCCCACGTAGTTAATGAGTGGTGGGGTAAGGATACAAACCATTCCTTGGCTTTCCCTGTCAAAGAGTACGAAAACATAGATAATCTTGTCAACTCCTTTTGAATCCTATGACTCTTAGCTGTGTTGCAAAGTTGCTCAATGAATAGAGGTGATAGTGTATATCCTCAAAATCCTCTCCTGCGAATTGGCATTTTGTATCAATCAATCCGAAAAGATGCCCTTTCACTTCAAAATTATTCGCCCCATCATTGGGCAACCTAACATGATCATTAGGTACATTCCTTCTAAAAGGTTGATCACAAAAGGGTCTCAAAAGTGGATTGTTTCGGTTGCGGGTTTGATTGTGGTTTTGGTTTTGGTTGTTCTGGTTGTTTTGGCCTTGGTTATTGGAATTTTCTCGGGGGTTTGGATCTTCCAGTTGAGGGTCAATATGTGCATTCTCAGTATTCTCCGCCATCTCTTCTTGAGTCGATGAGTCTTGAGATGATTCTTCACCAAGTGTTTCTCCACTAGATTGGCCAACTTTATGCTCAGCTCTCAATTGTCTTTCGTACGTGTTAATGTCAATGATATGGAGTGGTGGAGCATTACCGGTTCGGGAACGAGTCATCAACTACAAAAGTGAAACAAAACGATCAAACGCACTCGGTAACTTACCAAGTGGTAGGCACCAAAGAAATAAATAGAAATGAGATTAGAAAAAGACTTGACCTTTGCTCGAAAATCTTAAGCTAATATAAGTATTAACCGTTACACTCCCCGGCAACGGCGCCAAAAACTTGACGTGTCCCTACTGGGTGTTTAGTCTAACCGGCAGTGTACCGGGTCAACTGTAGTCGAGTTGGTGAGTCAAGGTCGTATCGCACAAGGAGTGTATTGGTTAACCACCGATTAGGTTCATATTTTCGATCCAAGTCACAATTTTTGCAAAAGATAAGTGACACTTAATATAAATAAAATCAAATTAAAAATGGAACTAACCAAGACAATGCTTTGTTCCAATGTACTTTCTTAACTATGATAGAGTTGGCTACCTTCCTTCCTCCCTAAGATGTTCAAGAGTGTGGACCGGTATGTTCCTTAACTAGCAATCCCCCTTCTTTCGAATGAATGAGATCATTATATGCCTCCTCCTTGATTTAGGTACCCTAAGTCTAATGATTCGACATGATATGCACTTGAACACAAGCCGAAGCTACCCTCGGATAAGAAATCGAATTCCACTTAAGGTCGGTTTTACCTTCCGATTCTTCTACCCCTTTCCCACACTCAATATACCATTTCGGTCTCTACCAAGTTTGTGTGTGTAAACTAGGGTTAATTACTTCCTAGATTGCTATCAACAATATCAAGTAGAAGAAGGCTCAACACTACAAGAAGCTCAAATGCAAAACTACCAACTCATTCACAATCAAAAGAATTCACCTTCACTTCACATTATCGTGGCTAGTATGATACTAGCCACTCATAGTTATGAGTTCCAACATATCAAGGTTAGAATTCATAACAATAAGAACAATTAAATCAATTTAAAGGCTAGGAATTATACCAATCACAAGCTAACAACTTGAAAGAGGAAAACTTGCATGTCAACCTTCAAAGACTCCAATGGAGAGAGTGTATCCCAAAAGCTAAAACCTTTTCCTACTATAATTCATCCAAGGAATCAAGTCAAGAATTCTTAATGTTTACACTTGTAATTTAAAAGCTAAAGTTATGCTAATTTTGGCTAGAAGAGCCTTGAAAATGGAAGTGCCTTCAAGTCTTGAGAAAGAGTTATGTTCTTTTCGCCTCTTCTCGAAATGAAGTCAAGAATAAGCTTTAAAACATGAAATCTGGGCTTTTCGGCGTCCGCTGTTTGTGCACTCGGCGTGCGCCGACTTCTAGCAGGTAGCTGGATGAGTCAGAATCATAAAATGCTGCTTAGACTTTCAACTGTCAAAATTCCGGCGCCCACCGTCTGTGTACTCGCGTGCGCCGACTTTCTAATCTTGGCTTGATTCTTTAACTTCTTCAACAAGAAACCTCTCTAAAGCTCGATGGTCTGCTCCAAGCTCTTGCAAAACTAATATCTAACCTGGGTATCTGCAAAACAAAGCCAAAAAACGATACCCCGTATAATTTCGATAATTTTAACTTGGCATAAAAGCCGAAAATATGGGGTTAGATAATTAAAACTTATTTACAACTTTTGATCTATTTCATACATAATTGCATGAATTTGATATAAAAGCTGCACTAAAAGATTAAGAATTGGGATAAAAATACATCATCGGTTGACTTACATCAACCACTCCCCACTTAGCTTTTGGTCGTCCTCGAGCAAACAAGCGACAATACAACTCATGCATCCAAAATGGTGATGTGATTATCAAGAACAAGTGTCATCGGAATGATGCGACCGAATGACAGTCATGATCACATGGTGGTCACAGTCTACAATAATAGAGTGGTGCGCGTGTGTGTGCATAATTCAAATCTCTCACCAAGCAATTCATCATAAAATCAAATTCTTACAAAGTCAGCTTGGTATAGTCTAGATACACAAGTGTGGACTCACTCTTCACTAAATGAGGCAATAGGAGTCCAGGAATAAGTCAAGTAGTTGGCAAAGGGCTTGTAATGTTTAAGCTAGGGTGGTGGCTAACCGAAGGGTAATCAAGGAAAATCAAAGAGATTGAGGCAAAATAGCAAGAATCTACACCTTCATCTCCCCATCAACTAGTGCTCTGATTAGTTATACCCCGTATCAACATCACGAAAGGATTGTATACTTGAATTCTCAAAATTCGCCTTCATTGACTTGCCATTTATTTGATATTATTTACAATTGAATCTAGCTCCTTTTCAATTTGAATTTTTGGGATTTTGGAAACTAAATTGAACAATGTACATAAAATTTGGAAGAGAAACTTTTTCTTTTTTTTTCTTTTTTTTAAAACTTTGTAAGGTGGGGAAACACAGCCGACTCAAATCATCAAACCACTACTCCGCACTATGAACACCCACACAATCCATAGATACTTGCTATACTTGCGGGAAGCCAAGGGAATGTAGACCAAAATTGGGTTAAGGGTCGGATTATCATGAGGTTAAATACGATGGCTAGTTTTGAGTGGGGTCTCGCCACTCTACCAAGGCCGTGTGGGGAGGAAAGGTAAGTTATGTACTGAGTAGGCCATTTGGCTATGGTGAGTCAAATTAATGCCAAAATTGTCATCCCTATTCCGATTCCAATGCCTACTATTCGTCTCAAATGAGTGACAAGCTTATGTTCTAGACTCTATCATGATGTTTGCTTGACAGATTTCACAACAATTTGCAATGCAAGAAAATCAAAATCATGCGTGCACAGGGATTCATACTACCCTCTAAGATTAGACTTACATGTTCTCGTGTATCACTCAAATCACATTTTCCATTTAGTTTGCACAATCAAATGACAATATCTTGTCATCTTCACCAGGGGTATTATATGCTTGTAATGCGTGAAAACGAACAAAGTCTAGGTGTTTTCTTGAGTATTTAATGACATTTCCCTCTATCCGACTATCTACGGTTCCACTCTTCACTTACGAACTTGCAATGTCCTCAATACGAAGTGAGTGTCAAGTAGTAGTTAGGAGGAAAGAGAGTAATCAAAATGAGCAATTACGAGACAAAAGAAGATCATAACAAAACTGTCAGTGTGGACCGACAAGGCTATCGGTGCACGCCGAAAAAGCAAGTCTGGTACTGGGATATTTGGCATTTTGCCGGCATACGCCGAGCTGGTCAGTCAAGCACCGATTATGCTGAAAATCAAGTGGCTTGGTGATCAAAGTGGCGTCGACTGGAAAAATGTGAATAAGAAGCAAAATTGGGGTAATGGCATGCATGGGGAAAGTAATCAAGCAAGGCATCGCATAAGAAGGAGCTAAGCACAAATACCTATAACAAAATAACATGCAATACCATAAATAGAACAACTACGTGCGAATTAAGTCCAAACAAGCACGGGGAAATGAAAAGGTGTGCTTACGGAGAGCATTATTACACATAAATTCAAAATGAAAGAAAACAGCACAACCAAACAAAAGGCAAACAGGCACTGGGCAAAGCTTCAGACATCACTCCGTATCAGAAGTATCTTCAGGAAACTCATTCACCTCACTGGAGGAACCACCAACAGATCAACCAGGTAGCAAACCACCCCGCGTGTTCTTGCTTGGGAACATCTCATCCAACGGGTCTATGGGGACGCAAGCACACAGCTTGGTGATTAACCAAGGAAATAGAAGCACGAGCTCAACGTGAACCCAAGGATTATCAGAAAATTTGACTATAGAAGCATGGATGAGGCAACCCCTGTTATCAGGAACATCAGTCTTAATGGCATACAGCAGGATGATCTCCTCTTGGGTTATCTGAGAGATGACAGCATAAGGGAATACGCGGGAATTGATGAAACATTTGATAGTGCGCATCTCCTTCGAGAGATAAAAAATAGTCCGCTCATACGGCATACTACCCCGCTGAGAGAAAAAGTAGGTCATGGCCTCAGAAGCTTTGCGGCAAAAATTAACTGGGTTGTGGAGGTTCCAGACAACCTCATAGTGCATGGCCGGATTCTTATTGAAATAACCAAGATTGAAAACATTGTTAATCTGCTGAGGGTCAAATAGAATGCTTACCCCGCGAATCTTCAAAGGATTGGTTGGGTTCTTGTGAATGATAGTAGCTGTGAGCACGGAGTAGAACTCTCGGGTGTGGGTGACATTGGCACGGCCACGAGAGGGTTCAGAGAAACACTTCCAAAAACTTTCATCCACTTTTATTTCGAACAACAATAAAGACATCTACCTAAAACATTCTAAGTTTAAAGTCCTTAGTTCGACTCTCTACCCAATGCTAAGGATAGTTATACCAAAGGAGAGCAAATCGTTGTGTCTCCCTACACACATCATAAGAATTGAGCACACCCTTAAAATGGGGCATGACAAACAAGGGGCTCAATCCCTACCACCAAGATTGGTTCAAGAAATTCACCGTGTAACACAATGAATTCAACTTCCCCGAATGAGAGCATATGCCAAGTAACAAAGATTCAAACACCATGAAATAACATTTTGGCTCAACCACAACATCAATATATTCAATGTGATCCACCACCGCAACTTTTTCAATAAGGTTTCAAAGGAGAAGGAATAAATGATTCACTAGTAGCATTATTCATACATTCTTCATAACACTCGTGATGGGTGGTTACCTCAAGAGTCGACGGTGGAGCAAATGTAATTTCATCCTTTTTAGCACTCCTTTCAAGCTTCCTATTCTCAATCAATTGCTCTACCCGGTTCTCCAAGTTCTCTAATTCCGATTGAAGAGTGGTAGCATTCGTTTTAATATCCCTCAGCTCCTGACTATGCTCTTGCAAAGTTTCATTGATTTGCTCTAAGAGGATGTCGGTTGACCTCTTTTGAGATGGAGAAACTATATGTGGAGGTTGAGCAAATTGAAAATAGGCATCAAGGTGTTGAAACTGAGAACTTGAAGGACTCTCCCACTCATCGTTGTATTGTGATGTGTTCGGGTTGAATTGATAATATGGTTGGAATCCAAAACCCATACCACTAAAATTAAAGCCTTCAAATGAGTAGGGAGAAGAGCCCTCATAGGCATATGGATCCATACACTGTGATTCAAGGGAAAAACATGAACACAATCATGGTATCTAGTCTCCACCACTACCGTAGTAAATGGTGTGACTCTTCAACGAAAAACCAACATCAAGAAAGAAGAAAGAAAAAAAAACAAAATAAATAAAATAACCTAAGCCTAAGTCTTTAAAAGACTTATGAGATATCAATATGATTCCCCGGCAATGGCACCAGAAAACTTGATGGCCAAAATAGTGACGGTCCAACTTTGATCAGCAGTGTACCGAGTCGGATGCACTATAGTAGCGAGCAAGGGCGTATCCCACAAGGAATTTATCGAATACCAAAGTCGTATTAGGATTTAGTTTAAGTCAATCACGATGTTTCAAGTTCAATTACACTAAAACGAAATATAAACTAAAGTTACTAAAGATAGAAAGAGACATAGCCAAACCATTATCCAATTGACTACTTTCGCCTCTCTAATCGATTAACTCAGGAATGGGATTAACCAACCTACCAACCTATACTTATACCGACTCATTCATGGGTGCAAACTCCCAAGCTAGTGTAAGATGCCATGCAATAATCGAACACCCTTTTCCCGGTTCAACAGTCCACCTTTAAGGATTTAACTGACCAAAACAAGATTAACGCGCTAGAGTTGCTCGATTTCACAACCGATTGAACCTCATTCCCTAATCAATCTAAAAAACTCAGTTGATTATAAGAAATGATCTTAAAACCCCTTTTCCCACACCCCTTCGCAACATACATTTATAAAAGTGGTGTGTGTGCTCATGAACTAGGTGTACAGTCTAATTCAAACATTAAGAACAAGTTTTAAGACATGAATAAGTTGATACAACATCAATTAAGCACTACCCATTCCCAATTTCATCAATTAGAGGGTGATTTCTTCAACTTTCACATGATTTAACTATGTAGTAATTAGCTACTCATCACAAAGCAAGAAATAACAAGCAAGAAAGAGATTAAAGCCATGAAACAAGAAAAGAAACTAGATTAGTTACCAAAAGCATAGTAAAAGTCGGATTACATCAAGTTTCATCCACACCCATATCACTTGGGGAAGAAGAAGAACACAAAATGCAAAATCCAAGAGAGTTAAGCAAGAATATAAGCTAGATTATGTTTAA
This sequence comes from Gentiana macrophylla, assembly GCA_026214975.1. Taxonomy (NCBI): domain Eukaryota; kingdom Viridiplantae; phylum Streptophyta; class Magnoliopsida; order Gentianales; family Gentianaceae; genus Gentiana; species Gentiana macrophylla. The sequence goes on from CM047817.1 coordinate 70,250,102, forward strand.
TCTAAGAGAAATTGACGTAAGAAAGAGTTTAGAGAGCCAAAAGGGAGGAATTTCGAGCTATACTAATAGTTAGGGTTCTTAGAGGGTGAAGAATCGCTGAAAATCTGTGTAAAAATGTATATATAGGTGCCCAAAAATGTCCAAATGCGTATGCATTTCTCAAAATGCCCCAAATCTGCACATTCTGCTCCAGGGAATGCGTACGCATTCGAGTGAATGCGTGCGCATTGCCCTGTCAGCATTGATGGCCTTCAGTAATTTTGCGATATATTTGTGTGTAGAGCTCCGATTTGAGTGATTCAAAATACGTTGGAAAGATCATTCAATTTTCTAAAACTTCCATGAAGATCACAAGTCCAGAAAAATCACGTATCTTGGAGAAAATTGCATATGAAGTGAATGTAAGGCGAAATCACCAACTATTTTTGATCCGTGTCCATCCCCGGGCTTCGGTTATGCCACTCTAAGTATCATGCCTTGTCTTCGGGATCATAAATCACCTAGATCCTGCATCACAACATTCAAACACATACCAAACATAACTCCGCAAGATAACTAGGGCTCGAAAAGGGTCAAAATACCGTAAAATGGTGAGGTTTTCCATCTATTTGACGGTTTCCCTCAGAGTGAGTGTGCAATGCAGTTTGCCCTATAAATGGTCTAAAACTACCCAATACAATCCAAAAGTGTCATAAATGGGGGTTAAATCATGCACCGAAGCATAGTAAAGTTGACTCCCATTACTGTGAGCACGGAGTAGAACTCTCGGGCTGGTGACATTGGCACGGCCATGAGGGAGTTCAGAGAAACGCTGCCAAAGTTGGTAGCCTATGTGCAAGTCCATAGCGGGTGAGAGCTTACGATGATTGAGCCCCTTTTCAAAGAGAGGGGGAGTATCGCCAAAGTAATCAGCACGGCAGGCAACCATGATGGCAGCAACTGTGGCAGACCGAGTAGGGTAATCTTCATTATATTGGGGTGGTGATTGTGAAGGAGAAGATGGAGAAGACATGATGGTGAAAGAAAGAATGGTGGAAGGAAAAATTGGATTCTAGAAATAGGGTGGGAGATGAATGAGGGGGGTAGGGTTTTGATAGAATTATTATGGGAAAAGGCTCATAAAAAGCTGAAAAATCGCCCCTAGGAAATTTCGGCGTACGCCGGATTTCCAGGGTTGCCGTGCCCGGTCAAAAAGCAGTCTGTGCCTTAGATTCCTGAACCAAATCTAAACGGTGTAGAAAAGCATGATGTGTTAGGTGTATGTGACTTAGCCTGACCGGCTTTACGCTTTTTCCTAGCCTCCAGTTGACTCTTAGGATCACCCATGGCTACAGGTGGGTGGCGGTGGCAAGACAACAACTATTAGTTATATAAACCAACTTTGAACTCAAGAATTGCTTGAAAGAGAATTAAAATTGAAATTGAAAGAATAATCTTAAGAGCAAGCATCAAAGTTCTTACCTTTGTTGTCTTAAACCGCCGGAAAAGATAGAGATAACCGGAAATTGGGTTGCACAGCTTAGAGAAATGCCTTGCTCTTAGGGTTCCCCAATTGCTCTAATGGAAGATGTCCTTGGTGTGGTGGTGAGAAGAATGAAAATATGGAGAAGGAAATGGGTTAAAGGGGGCGTTATGGAGTTGAAAGGGTGTTAGTGGGTAAAAAGTTATGGTTTTAGGGTGTGAAAACCGATGGGTAGGAGTTAATGGGAGAGAGGGAAAAGCTGAAAACCGTATTAAAATTCAAACAGCCACAGTCGGCGTACGGCGTACGGCGATAGGGGTCTCTGCGTTTGGTCCCTGAACACCGGAACTCTCTGATCCAAGTTGACAATTTTCACCAACATCGGCGTGCGCCGAACCCAACATCGGCGTTTAGCTCTAAATTCCGGAACTCTCTGTCATCCCATAAGTTGACTCTTTCTCTTAAATTCTCACTCGATCTCATCAAAACTCTCCCTAAAACAAGTTATTGGTTCAAAAGTTATCAATTGCGGGTTGCCTTCCGATAGCGCTTTTGTTTAACATCGTTGGCTCGATGGGATTATACGGTAGAAAACAATTGGAATTATACTGATAATCAATTAAGGACACTACCACCAACCACTCACATAAGTACATAAAACATAGGCTGCACAACCAACTGAAAGATAGTGCTAATTGAATGAAATGAAAGATAGTACCAGGGGTTGCTATATTTATAGTCTATAGCTAGTGCACTGCTTCAGTCTTGAATAGGGTCAAAGAGGTACAAAACCTCCTTGTTGGTTGGAATGCCTTCCTTTTCTACAAAAAGCTTCACTCTATGCCCGTTTGCCAAGAACAACGTCTCACCATCTGTCAACTCTACGGCTCCTGATGCATGTGCTTTCACAACTGTGTATGGTCCTCGCCACCTAGACTTTAACTTACCTGGAAAAAGCTTTCAACGTGAATTGTACAAGAGTACTCTATCAGCCACATGGAACTCATGACAGAAGATTTTCTTATCATGAAAGGTCTTCATGTGTTCCTTATAGATGCGAGAGTTCTCGTAAGAATCTAAACGGAATTCTTCCAAGGCGTTGAGTTGGAGTAGCCGATGCTCTCCCACACTTTTGGGATCGAAGTTGAGGAATTTAATAGCCCAGTATGCTCGATGTTCCAACTCAAAGTAGGTGACATGACTTTCCAAAGACTAGTCTATAGAGGGAGCAACCAATTGGTGTTTTATTATCTGTGCGATATGCCCACAATGTATCATCCAAAACCTCACTAACCATGTTTTGGTGTTGGTATCGACCGTATTTTCAATAATCCTCTTTACCTCTTGGTTCGATACCTTCACTTGACAGCTAGTCTGTGGGTGGTAAGGTGATCCAATCTTATGCTTCACGTCATACTTCTCCATAAGCTTAGTAAATGGTCGATTACAAAAGTGAGAACCTCGATCACTAATGATTGCCCGAGGAGTACTAAATCTCGTGAAGATGTTCTTTTTAAGAAACTTCATCACCACTCCAGCATCATTGGTAGGGAGGGCTTGGGCTTCAACCCTTTTTGAAACATAATCGACCATCACTAAAATAAATTGATTACCAAAGGATTTGGGAAATGGCCCCATGAAATCTATGCCCCAAACGTCAAATAGTTCACATTCTAAGATAGGTTGCAAGGGCATTTCATGTCTCTTGGAGAAATTTTCCCACTTCTGGCATGATTCACAAGACTTAGCAAAACAGTGTGCATCTTTATAAATGGATGGCCAATAAAAGCCATATTGCAAAACTTTGTATGCCGTTTTCCACCCTCCATGGTGTCCACCAACTTCCTTTTCATGGCAAAAGGATAATATACTAGAAATTTCACTATCAGGGACACATCTTCTTATTATGCCATCGGCACATCTCCGGAATAGATCCGGTTTCTCTCAATAGTAGAATTTCAAGTCATGGAAGAATGTTTTCTTCTTCTGCCATGTCCAGGAAAAGGGGATGTATCCGCAAGAAAAATAATTTACGACGTTACCCAACCATGGTGAATTTTCTTTTGGCTTTGGCTCAGCATCAAGAAGTTGCAATGTCGGTGGAGTGTCAATTACCATAAGCTGCTCATATGGGAAGGTGTCTTTTATCTCTCTCCGCTTCCCTTCTTCTTCTGTGTGCTCCAATCTGCTCAGATGATCTGCCACTACATTCTCACTACCTTTCTTGTCCACAATAGTGATATCAAATTCTTGCAGTAGCAAAATCCATCTCAAAAGTCATGGCTTCGCATCCTTCTTGCTTAATAAATATTTCAACGCCGCATGGTCTGTGTATACAATCACCTTGAAGCCTACTAGATAGGATCGAAACTTGTCCAGAGCAAACACTATTGCCAGTAGCTCTTTCTTAGTTGTGGCATAATTTACTTGTGCATAATTCAAGATGTGTGAGGCATAGTAGATTGCCTTTAAAACCTTACCATGGTGTTGCCCTAGTACCGCTCCAACCGCTAAATCACTTGCATATCACATCAGCTCAAATGGCATGGACCAATCTGGTGCAACCAAGACAGGTGCACTTATCAACTTCTTCTTTAATGTTTCAAAAGCTTCCATACACTTGATGTCAAACACAAAAGGTATGTCCTTCTCTAACAAGTGGCTAAGTGGCTTGGCTATTTTTGAAAAGTCCGCAATGAAGCGTCTGTAAAAACCCGCATGTCCAAGAAATCCTCTTAACGTCTTCAAATTAACTTGTGGTGGTAGCTTCTCAATCACTTCAATCTTAACTTTATCAACCTCCATCCCTTCTTTAGAAATTTTATGACCTAACACTATACCATCTGACACCATTAAATGGCATTTCTCCCAGTTCAAAACTAAGTTTGTGTCCTCACATCTCTGCAAAAACTTTCTCCAAATGACTCAGACACTCATCAAAAGAATCACCAAATATACTGAAATCATCCATGAATATTTCCAGAAATTTCTCCATCATATCAGAAAAAATAGTTGTCATACATCTCTGGAATGTAGCAGGGGCATTGCATAAACCAAATGTCATGCGTTTGTAAGCAAAAGTGCCATAGAGGCAAGTGAAAGTTGTCTTCTCCCGATCTCCCACTGCAATGAATATTTGTAGGTATCCCGAGTAACCATCTAGAAAGCAGTAGAATTTGTGCCCGCTCAATCGTTCCAACATTTGTACTATGAATGGGAGCAGGTAATGGTCTTTCTTAGTATGGTCATTCAATTTTCGAAAATCAATGCACATGCGGTATCCAGTCACTTCTCTTGTTGGGATCAACTCATTTTTATCATTCTCTTTCACTGTAAAACCTCCCTTCTTCGGTACCACTTGCGTTGGACTCACCCATTCACTGTCTGAGATTGGAAAAATAATACCCATCTCTAAAAGCTTAATCACTTCCTTCTTGACGACTTCTTGCATGTGTGAATTTAGTCTGCGTTGTGGTTGGATTCATGGTTTCGTATCATCATTGAGTATGATCTTATGAACACAAATCTCAGGACTGATGTCTGCAATACTCCACCCAAACTCTTTCTTATGCACTCTGAGCATTCTCAACAACTTATCTTCTTGCAAGGTGGTTAGTGACGAAGAAATAATAACATGAAGTAACTTATCATTTTCAAGAAATGCATATTAAGATTAGAGGGAAGTGGTTTCAACTCGAGATCTCTCGGTGGTTCAATGATTGAGGGCTTTAGTACTGGCCCGGTGAGTTCCAATTCCAAGAACTTATGCCAAGGTTATTTGACAAAGTCTCCTCCTGCATTCAAATGAAATAATTCCTCACGCATATCATCATCTTCCTCCTCTTCTTCATAAATGGAACACGATAGGCATTCCACCAATTTGTCCTCGAATTCCTGCATGCTAGTTTCCCCCAAAGACATAGGAGACATAGCTTCAACAAAAGAACAAGAATCATGCAATGTATATGGGTGCTTCATAGCCTTAAAAACATTGAAATTCACTGCATCCTCATTTACTCTCAAAATCACTTCACCTCGCTAGACATCATTTAGGGTTCTAGCTATAGCTAAGAAAGGTCAACCCAAACTAAGGGGTGTAGAATAGCCAGACTCCATTTTCATCACTACAAAGTCCACGGGGAAGTAGAACTTATCAACCTTGACTAAGATGTCTTCGATGACTCCTTTTGGATGCTTAATAGACCTATCTGCAAGTTGGAGAGTCATCTCCGTATTCTTAAGTTGACCAATTCCTAACTTGACATAATCCTCATAGGACATTAGGTTAATGCTTGCACCAAGATCACACAACACCCTCTTAAACAGGAAGCCCCCAATCTCACAAGGGATAGTGAAACTTCCCGGGTCCTCTCGTTTAGGGGGTAGCTTATGTTGTAACACGGCGGAGCATAAATAGGCATATTCTTTAAAATCACATTCTTCATTTAAAATCACATTCTCATATTCTTTAAGACGCTTTTTATTAGAAAGAATGTCTTTGAGAAACTTCCCATAAACAGGCATATTCACTAAAGCTTCTATAACAGGGATGTTAACTGTAAGATGGCTAAAAGTCTTAAGGAATTTTGCATACTTTTTATCTACCTGCATCTTTTTAACTTGCTCCTTAACACTACAAAAATATGAAGAAATTATGACAAATAATTGGTGAGAGGTTGAGATTTCGGACACCAAAAACAATATTTTTCAAAATTTAGTGAGGGTTACAATTTTATGTCATTAAAAGATTATCTTGTAGTGATGAATTTTTAAATTGGTAACCATCGATAAACAATTCGGTCACTATTAATAAATCTTAAAAGTAAAAAAATAAAATCCCGTCGTCCTAAAGTTCTAATATGACTTTCACAGATGTTATAAATATTTTTACAATAAAAACCTATTGTTTATTTACTAAAAGAAACTTCCAATGGATTATATCTTTCGGCTTCAACCCAAAAAATAAAGGACGGAGTAGAGGAGGCCGATCGCAGCCATATGGTGAACCACCACAATCCATTCCTTCCCTCCACCACCATGTCAGTTATGGCCATGCCCATCACCCAACCGGCAACGAAAAATTGCCTCCGGCGGTAACCTCTCTATTTCTCATTCCTTAATCATCATACTTGATAATAGGTGGGCCCAGTGGGCCGGGTTATCCGTAATTGGGCCAAGCCCAAAATTAGACAATCAAGATAATGAGCCGGTCCAAGCCGGGGCGACGGCGACTGCAGATCAAGATCTTCGGACGGAATAATCGGGAGGAGCAGACTCCGCGTGTTCTCGACCGAGAAGATCTTGGATAGAATAATAGATCGAACGTCTTTGAGACCGAGTCAGCAGCCGTCTCAATCAGCTGCGACGTGGATAGACCCCACGCCCGGAAGATAACCGACTATAACTTCCCATGCGCCCGAAGGAAGAGATTCACGATCTACCCATTATATAAAGGACACCTTTGAACTACGAGAGGGACTTGATTCGATTTATGATCTAAATTGGATACGTAGGCAGCTCTCTCGAGAAGTTCAGTCCAAGATTATACTCAAACCTTATCTTTCTTATATTATTTTCCTAATTAGAATTACCCGATTACCCGATTGTAATATTCATACAACATCAATACTAAACTTATGTCTATTAATTTGAGGGGGGTTGGCAAAAGAGGGACGGTTGACCAAGTTTATGGTTGGGATAACTTGTTATCCCAAAGGTTTGGCAAAAATGACCATATTACCATAAGGCTGTTGAATACCCAATTTACCCTTATAGACCCAATTTAAAATGCTACCTTGGTGACTTACCTACCCTCTGAATCCTACCGCGGCCACCCCAACCTAATCTATCAATTTTCCCGCCCAAATCACCTCCCAATTTACCTCCTCTCAAACCCGACCCGTATTTCCCCATTTCCCCATTTTTAACGACTCAATTGATACCACAGCTCCTCCGTTATTATCGTTAGAACCTCCCATTTTCACAAGCCTCCATCGTGGATTGATTAGAGTGAAGTTGAAGATGAGTTCGTGTATAAAAGTGAAGTTTAAGCTCCATTGTCGATTGGATAAGAAAGTTGAAGTTGTCGTGAGTAGTGTATCGGTTGAAGAGGTGAACGAATCCAGAATCCCTCCAAAATCCGTCACTTGTATGTCTTCTTTTTATTAGTTTTTTTAGGATTATTGAAGTAGATGTTAGTATTGTATGTAATGAAGTGGGGAAGAAGATGCATTGAAAGTAATTGAGAAGCTAAAATTAGGATGTTGGCTTGTACAAACTTCCTACTTTGACTAACTTTGTTAGACATTTGTTGTTTCCCATATTGCTATTCTTCAACCACACCAATTCCCCTGCTATTCTTACACCCTGTTGTTGGTTTATACAAAAACAAGTTTGAACTTGGTATCCCTCTGTTGTTTGTTTTTGCCCGTAATGATTGTATTGAATGGATTTTTGCAGGAAATTTTATGATTCATCATGGTTAGGATACGTAAAGTTTCGATATTTGTATGTTATCCTGTTGAGTTTGAGAAGAATGTCGTTGGTGATTGGGTTTGGAAGTATGTAGGAGATGAAAAGGAACAAGTGACCAAGCTTGTAAGCTTGAAAATATGATTCCATATAACGCAATTGTATGAGATGGTGAAAGTAGATTTGAAAATTGATCTGAGAGGGTTGAATGATTTTGAAATGAAAGTCATGACTCTATTAGTAAAGCTTCACCAATGGTAATTGATTGTGATAAGGTTGTGGCATCGTTCTTAAGTGGTTGTGATCCAAAGAAAGATGTGATATTGGTAAGTTTGAAAGCAAAAGGAAAACGGAACACAATTTGAGGGAGAAACAAGTGTTCAAATGGAGGAACTTGATTTTGGAACCCAAGAAACAAGTGTTCAAATGGATGTTAGTGTAAACGATCGGTAAATGAGAGATTTGATGGAATCGGGAGCCATGAATATTTTGAGAGTAGAGAAATTGTTCATGTTCATCTTTGTGAAGATAGTTTCCTGTTGTCCTTGGGATGCGGATGCAATTTTATTACCTCAAGACCCCGAACGATGCCTGAATGAGGAATCATTGAATGGTGGCCCCGAGAATGTGGATTCGTTGAATGGTGGTCCCGAATGTGGATTCGTTGAAGGTGGTGTCTTGAATGCACGGAACCCGAAAGAGGTTTAGAAGGCATTGGTTTCATCATGGAAGGTTTAGATATTGTGAGCATTCCAGAAGAGGTAGACATACAAGTCAACGAATTGTTCAAAGCGAAAAAGTTTTTGGTGTATAAGGTTGAGTGGTTGGGTCATGAAGCATCATTTTTATTTTAAAGTGGTAAAGTCCACCAAAGCCTTTATGTAGTGTCGAAGTGTGAGCGGAGGGATGCAAATGGAGGTTGCGAGCAACCAAACCTCCTAATAGTAGACGGTTTAAAGTTACACAGTATAAATTTGAGCATACTTGCCAACCTATTATTGGTAGAAAAGAGCACAAGCATGCTTAATACAAGCTAGTTGGCAGATATTTCTGTTCGAGGTTTAAAGATGGCTACCGTACCAATGCACCGAGGGATTTAAGGGCAGACTTTTTCGAAAAATTTGGGTATGAGATAACTTATGACAAGGCTCACGATGCCAGGGTATATCTTTGATGCAATCATCCGGGGACAACAAAAAAGTTATGGAAAATTACCAAGTATCGTCATCGGTTGGAGTTGGCAAACCCGGTACTTTGACATATATTAAAACTAAACCAAGCGATGAGTTCTTATATTTTTTTATGGCACTCGGTCCAAGCATTGAGGGGTTTAATGTGATGCGTAAGGTCGTTTATGTGGGCCGGGGCGCATTTGAAAACAGGTTACAAGGTGTTCTACTTGTGGCAGCGTGTCAAGATGGAAATAGAAATCTATTTCCAATAGCATAGGGTATTCTTTGATGTTGAGGATACTGGAATCGTGGCAATGGTTCTTGAAAGGCTGAAAATGATTTGGTGACACCGATGATGTAGCAATACTTTACGATCGCCATGATGCTATAAAAGCGGAGGATTTGAGAATGTATGCGTGAATGCGCATCAAGGGTATTGTACCTATCACATGCAAAAGAATTTGAGGACTCGTTATCCAAAATTGAAAATCTCAAGGCCTTTTAGGGATCTTATGGCTGGCTTATCTTGAAGGAGAGTTCAAGATTTGCTCACGAAAAACTATGCGGATTAGATTCGGATATAAAGAAATACTTGAATGAATCAACGTTCCCTTCTTTGGTCTAGATGTCACTCTAAGGCTTGTCGATTACAATATAATGACAACAAATCATGCGAGTCTCTGAGCAGATAAGTTTAAGCGTGCTCGGGAATTTTTGGTAATTGGGCTAATTGAACATATCCAGGTGAAATGCAAAAGTGGTTTCTTTGCAAGAAATACAACTTCTACAAAATGGGGTGCCTCTGTCACTCCCGAGGTGGAGAAGATAATTAAAGGACACTACAAGAAGGTAACTTCGGTATAGTGTTTTTCCTATTGTTGACAATAGCAAATACGAGGTGTTTGATACGACAACCCAAGTGTGTTACGTTGTTCGGTTGGATGCGGAGGCGTGATTGTAAGTATTTCGATGTACACAAGTATCCATGTGTGCATGCCGTTCTCGCGGGGAAAGCACATTGGGAAGCATCGCACAGTATACATCTCCTTATTATAGCACCTAGTATTGGAGGAAAGCTTATGCTCAATGTGTGAATCCCTTGCCGAACTCGGCGGATTGTGAATATCCTGAAGGCGTCGAGCGAGTGGTTTGCCACTGCGACACGCGATAGGGGACAAGCTGGGCGTCCATCAAAAAAGAGAAAAGCCTCTGCGGAGACGCACATGTAGGTCGAATTTAAAAAAGAAAAGCACTCACAGGAGACGGGCCTAGAAGAATTTGTACAATGTAGTAAATGCAAGGGATATGGCCATAACATTACTACTTGTTCGTGCACATATTTCATGGAGTAGATCTGCCAAAATGAGGATGAATGGAGTTAATTGTAACATGGCTATTGTATTCTCCTTTGTTCGTGTTTTAACTTGTTTGAGTATGATGTGTTGTCTAAGTTAAACATAATATTTGAGTATGATGTGTGAGCTTTCAAATATTTTGTAACATGAACATCTTTGTATTTGTTGTTGATTTAAGTTTTTTTTAGCACCGACATGATAACAAGTTCAAACTTTTTTTTTGTTGATTATTGAGATGTTCACATGAATGGACCCAGGGGGAAAACATCAAGCACACTTGATCATGACAGAAGGTTTGTAGAATACAAGGCGACATTAATGTTTTCAAAATAAATCCCAAAAGAAGATAGCGGGAATAAATCCCAAAAGACAACAATCCAAGTTAATCCCCAATTTTTCAAAACAATTCAAATGAAATTTTGATTTTTGGGAGGAAGGAAGATAGCGGGAATACAATAGATAAGCAAGCAACATAACAATACCTAGAAAATTCAAGTTCAACTAGCAATAAAAAACCAATACAACTCACTTCAACACAACAATTGACACAACCAACACAAGAATAACAACTAATAACACCATCAACCACCCAATCTTGGTATCAATTTTTTCCAAACAAAGTCGCTGTATTTCTTCATCTCTACCACCATTTCCAATTGAGGAAACTTCATCATAGGCACCTCTACCAATCGGGTTGCACCATTCAAAAAAGTCAACAACAGAGCACTTGAAATATAAAAATGAAACGACCGGGCACTTAAAATAATATTATCCCATAAGAAGAACCGGCAAATTGGATGAATGGAGGAGGAGAGAGGAGTTCCTATGCTCTAATTATTCTGCACCCTTCTTCGATTCGTTTGAAATTTGAAAGAAAATTCAAATTTTGGGAAAAGATATCGGAAAATAAATTTAGGGTAATGAATTGGGGAAATTTATGGGGAGAAGCGGAGGAATTTGGGGTTCTTCGAGAGAGAGATGAGAGAGATGGGAGATGGGTGGATGTGCGGAGGTGAGAATGGTTGAGATGTGCGGTGGATGTCCAAGTTAATCCCGATTTTCAAAACAATTGAAATGAAATTTTGATTTTTGGAGGAAGAAGATAAGCGGGCATCATTCAATTTGGCAGGAAATCCGGGAAAAATCCCAAATTGGGACCAATTCTAATTTATATTTAATTAATGAATTAATTACTCATAATTTTAAGTTTTTGATATTTATCAAACTCTCGAACCACGATCTAACATCTTATTATGTGTTATCAACCCTAATCATAGTAATCGCCTCGATCGAACCTCGATCTAACATCTTATTATGTGTTATCAACCCTAATCATAGTAATCACCTCGATCGAACCACGATCTAACATCTTATTATGTGTTATCAACCCTAATCATAGTAATCGCCTCGATCGAACCACGATCTAACATCTTATTATGTGTTATCAACCCTAATCATAGTAATCGCCTAGATCGAACCTTGATCTAACATCTTATCATGTGTTATCAACCTTAATCATAGTAATCGCCTCGATCGAACCACGATCTAACATCTTATCATGTGTTATCAACCCTAATCATAGTAATCGCCTCGATCGAACCTCGATCTAACATCTTATCATGTGTTATCAACCCTAATCATATAGTAATCGCCTCGATCGAACCTCGATCTAACATCTTATCATGTGTTATCAGCCCTAATCATAGTAATCGCCTCGATCGAACCTCGATCTAACATCTTATTATGTGTTATCAACCACTAATCATAGTAATCGCCTCGATCAAACCTCGATCTAACATCTTATTATGTATTATCATCCCTAATCATAGTAATCGCCTCGATCGAACCTCGATCTAACATCTTATTATGTGTTATCAACCCTAATCATAGTAATCGCCTCGATCGAACCACTATCTAACATCTTATTATGTGTTATCAACCCTAATCATAGTAATCGCCTCGATCGAACCACGATCTAACATCTTATCATGTGTTATCAACCCTAATCATAGTAATCGCCTCGATCGAACCTCGATCTAACATCTTATCATGTGTTATCAACCCTAATCATAGTAATCGCCTCGATCGAACCTCGATCTAACATCTTATTATGTGTTATCAACCCTAATCATAGTAATCGCCTCGATCGAACCTCGATCTAACATCTTATTATATGTTATCAACCCTAATCATAGTAATCGCCTCGATCGAACCTCGATCTAACATCTTATTATGTGTTATCAACCCTAATCATAGTAATCGCCTCGATCGAACCTCGATCTAATATCTTATTATGTGTTATCAACCACTAATCATAGTAATCGCCTCGATCGAACCACGATCTAACATCTTATTATGTGTTATCAACCACAATCATAGTAATCGCCTCGATCGAATCCACGATATCAACATCTTATTATGTGTTATCAACCCTAATCATAGAAATAAGCCTCGATCGAACCTCGATCATAGTAATCGCCTGAGCGAACATCGATCTAACATCTTATTATCTGTTATCAAACACGATCCATTAATCGCCTTGATCGAATCTCGATCTAACATCTTATTATGTGTTATCGAACATCCTATATTTCTGCTATACTATACTACATCGTATTATCCTTCATATATAATGCAAGCAAACATCCTCCCACCCTAACCACTAAATTCATTAACTGCGCCGCTCAAATACCTCCATGACAAGACGGTGCCTCTCCTCTCCTTCGAGCAAGGCGTCGCGCCGGCTTCCACCCATTCATCGGGCTTGAATCAAAGCATCTTATCTATCTTGTTTGAGTAATTTCTTCTTGTGGTAGTGCACTTCAGGTAATTTCTTCTTCTACTGTGCAGTACTTCAACATCTTTTTGTTTTCTATGTGAGGATTTGGGAGGATGAAGTGTGTGTGTGATACTAATCATACTATCTGAGTTCTGAGGCTTTGATCTTTAGTATTGTGCTTTGGTTGTATCCTTATGTGTATTATTTTGTTTTCATCTTGGTAGGAAATGAATGCTTCTCTTGTTCAATTGTGGCAATGATAAAATAATTCATTCAAAGCAGAACATTAGATTGTCCATCCCATTGCAAAAACAAACTAAAAACAACATAAAGGCTTTGATCTTTAGTATTGTGCTTTGGTTGTATCACTATGTGTATTATTTTGTTTTCATCTTGGTAGGGAAATGAATGCTTCTCTTGTTCAATTGTGGCAATGATAAAATAATTCTTTCAAAGCAGAACATTAGATTGTCCATCCCATTGCAAAAACAAACTAAAAACAACATAAACAAACAACAACAAAAACAAGAAGTTAAAACAACAACAACAACTAGTAATGTCAACAACAACAAGTTAAAACAAACTTAAAACAACATAAACAACCTTTGTTCCAGCAAGTTAAAACAACAACAACAAGTAATGTCATAATTAAACATATTAAAACATAAAACATGTACTGTCATAATTAATTAATCAACCCATCCAATCAGGGATCTCAGCAACAGGAAGATCATGTACAGTTGCAACATACACTTTGTTCACCAGTTTGACAAGTTCATTGATCTTATCCAAGTAGAACTTGAACCTCGATGTCCAGGATCACTATCTCGAGACTCCTTCTTTCAACATCATTAGTTAGTCGTAATATCGCCGTATCCTGTTCCTTCACCTCGAATTCGGGTAGTCGATTCGCTTCTTCATATCTACCATTTCCGTCGGCATAGCATCGAACGCCTTCTTCAAATCTTGAATTACGCCTTCTTCTTTGTTTTACGGATTCATTTCGCGTGTTTTTCTTTCTTTCTTTACGCTTGGTGCTTCTCAATTGAAAATCATTATCATAAATTTGGGTGTTTAAATAGGGTGTTCTTGACATGCCTTTTCGTTTTTAAAAAAAACCTCTTCATGTGAATAGGTGCCTCCTCGTTAACTGCCTCCTTAAAATACAACTCCTTAAAAACCTCTACACATGCCTCTTTATAATGACATATAACCTCCAACCGTTAGTTTTGTAATTTAAATTATTATCTCATTTAAAAGCCTTTGTATTTATTTTAATTATTATCTCATTTAATTATTATCTAATTTGTATTTATGTAAATTATTATCTCATTTAAAACCCGTTTATGTAATATTAAAACTCTATTAATAATTTTTCCACAAACATCATAAATTTTTATTAATGATGTATGTAACAAAGCTTAATATTGTTTTACAAGCCAACAAGTTATTTCAGTTTGTTTTGGAGAATAAGGTGTAATTTATTTAATTATGATTAAAGTAAATTCGAGTTTATTCATGAGTTGTCATTTGTCTTTCTCATTTGTTCTATGATAAATCTCGGTGGTAGGGCAAAGAAAAAAATCACAAAGCAATGAATGGGAAAACATCCCGGCGACGATGAGCATCAATGCTTGAGCCACCATCAAAGATGTAAAAGTGGCACCGAGATGAAATCATTTATCTCGACCCTCATCCTTTGAGTGAGGCAGCTCTTACAAGCCATGTCTAACATGCTTCCTAGTGTCATGTGAAGAAGTTTTCGCGATGGTATGCTATCAGAGTGCTTTTATTGGAAGAAAAAACTGAAGAAAGGAGGAAAGTTGTTGAAAGACATGGAGGCAGCTCGTAAAAATCATCCCGGGCCGTCAAACTAAGAATAGGTTTTACTCGACTCGTCTAGTTATATTCCCAAAAAAATAAACTATAAGTTGGGTTGTAAAGATATCTTTCCACTTTGATATAAGTTTGGATTTGAGTTGTAACAATTATGATTTCTTTAGTTTGATGACAATGTTACATCTTTTCGATCTTGACTTTTGTGATCCCGAGTTTTTGGCCTCGCGTTGCTTTTATTTTGAGTACGATGAAAACTCGAATCGAAAATCTGAGGCGTTATATATATATACTAGTGATCATACGCCGATGCAGGGACGGGTTTGTGCCCCCAAGTACGCTAGGGATATCGATTTTTACACACTCATATCAATATGGTCCATGATTACAAATAAGGGCATAATACATAATAAACATTTATCATAACACTCATTGTTCCAACAAGTTAAAACAACAAAAACATAAACACCATTGTTCGAAACAAGTTAAAACAAGTTCAACAAAAACATAAACAACATTGTTTCATACATCAGCAATTGTCCAACAAACCCTAGTTTCCATAATGAATCCATTACAAAACACTCCTCAATTGTTTCAAGAAACTCATCCATCATTTTCAATTTCTATGGCTCAGTGCGATGCTAGCAACTTTCGACCACCAACTATTCCTCCACATTGTCATATGCTGTTGTCAATGTTTTGCCACATTCATATTTCCAAGCAAGAACTCCAAGAATTTTATTGTGTAAATCCCACAATCAGACTATACACCATACAAGTTACTCAACACATCAAACAACTACACAACTGTATTAAAAGACTAATATATACTAAGGTATGCTTTGCATAAATAGTAAGAAACATACCCGTTCTCCTGAAGGAGACACTTCACTCTCTCCAAACCAAATTTCTTTAAAGGATAATTTTGGAAATCATCCACATGCTTCCTCACTAAATAAGGTATAAGCCATTCTAGAGGCATAAGCCGTGATTGAAGAATTTTAGAGTCTAATATGGTCTTTCAAAAGCATCGCATAAACATAGATCATCTGTTTTGTAGATCAACTTTCAAGAGAAAGCCGGTGATCAAGCTCTGGACACACGGTATATATAGATATCTACAACCGGACCCAGGGTTGCCCTCCCCTTTGGATTTTACGCCTCTCACATACTTCAACACCTTGTTATCAAAACTTAAATTCCACAATGTCACTTCCTTATTCATGCTGCATGCATCCCCATTTTATCATTATGGCAAAATATGTGTCTAGCATGAGCATCTTGCTGGCTTGACTCTGGATACGCTTTTGTGAGGCTAATCTCACAAAATGCAGCATTCATAATCTAAATTGTATCAATAAAACATTATATATTAGTTAAACAAAAATTCACCATATATTCTTTGCAAATATAACACATCATCAGGCTTACCGGGTTGTCACCCATCACCCATCCACAAGCTGCTTTCAAATCAAGCTTTGACATCTCAATCAACCCGACCTCACACTTTTACTATGTTCATGAAAATGTTAAAAAAAAAATAATATACAACGAGAAATGACTTCAAGTGTGCCAAATTGATACCTGTTATCTGCTATATGCATAAAGGTATCAAGAGAATCCATCAATTTAGGTTCTAATTCTCGGTGCGGATCAAAAACGGGAACTGTATCAAGCTTCCTTCTCTTAAAGTTCTGAAAATAAGGATATGATGGCTCCTTAGCTTTCGTCTTCCCTAGCACCTTTTTCCTAACCATAAAATGAAATGTTAAATATCCACTTAAGAACTTAAATTTCATAGCTTGATATTATAGTACATTTAATTAAAGTGTCGATTTCTTTTCTTAATTATGACTACCTTTTGGAGCTTCGATCATGGCCTCTCACCGGAGTGTCCACGATGGGATGTTCATCAATCTACATAATTCATCAATCCACAAACATGTACAATTTCAACAAACCAAAATAAAAAACAAATTCTACTATTTGTTGTATTAAACATAATACAAGTGCAACATTGTACCATTTTACCTTGAGGCTTAGATTGCTCCCCAACCTTGTCATCTCAACCATTTTACCTTCACTCTGAGATTGCTCCCCAACCTCGTCACCTCAACCATGAGATTATCGGGATTTCTGAGGTTCTTGACCTTCACGCTTCATGCCTCTCTTCACCTCCAACTCTGTCATTCAAAGGATTTACATGCACATCACCTTGATTGCTCCTTCTCACAGCCTTGAGATTGCTCTCCAACCTCGTCACCTCAGCCCCATGTGATCATCGGGATTAACGGCTCTTCAACTTGACCTTCTGCCTCTCTTCACCTCAACCGTGTCATTATTAATGGCGGCTCTACAATTTCCACATACAACTTTTTGGCAATGGCTTCCATAGAATCAACCTTTGTCCGAATAGCCTCTAGTTGAGATTGTAATGATTTGTTCTCTCTTTAACCACTCTTATAATCTCATCATTCACCTTATCCATATCATAGCCACTTGCACTTTCGAGAGGGTTGGGGAAGCGAAGGTTGATCCACATTCACCTCACCTCCTTCTTCCTCACCTCTTTCTTTGGTGGAATGGACATATCCCCGTTCTCACTAACATCAGCATGCGTGGACTTCAGATAAAGCAACATAATAATACTTACATTTTGAATTATGTACACCAAGAGTTGGCAACAATTCCACCTACACAGGTGAATTCATAATATATAAATTAATAAGATTTAAATTAGGGCATCAAACATTTAAAAAAAGGACTACTAACAAGATATACATTCAAATCTGTGCTTGTTCCAAAAGAGCATTGACACTCGAAGAGCTCACCTTCCCTTTCCTTCAATCCACTTGCGCATTCTTGGCAAGGCTTTCCATATCAACGGACTCTGCCTGACGTAAACACGGGATGGATTCAAGTGCCCATACTACGCAAACATGACATTTACAAAATAACTTCCAAAATTTTATGACTTCGAATTAAAAGCGAGTACTACATATCATAATACATACCGTGAGCATGTAGGAATCCATTCAATGTATACCCACCTTGTCCTTATCCTTTTTGAGCGACTTACTCATGTCGATTAAACAAAAGCGAAGCGTGTATTCATAACACAAGATCCCCAAGGATACTTGTTGAATGCATCAAATCATCCACCAACTTAAACCACCACCAATCCAGCGACACCTTCTCTCCACGGCCAACAAAACATAAGACAAAATAATCAACAATCCCAACTTGTATTTATCGTTTCATCCGCAGCATTGGAAGCGCTTTCAACAAATCATTTACATTTATTGAATTTATGTTCTTAAAGTAGCGTTTGACAATCACGACAACCTTGAGCTTTCTTCTCACTCACTTTCCACTCAAACATCCCGACATTTAATCCATTAACCAATGTAAATTCCTTCAAGCTAAACACAAGAGCCTTGTTGTTTCCAACCTAAACTAGAAAATTTCCTTTGATTAGCCCTCCACATCTAAATCAACATATTATGCACAATCTGAGTACCATTAACCTCGGGAAGGCTAATTAAATTCTCAAAACAACTATTTCTTAGTGCTTTCTTGTGTTCTACTATCTAATTCACCATAGACATAATCGACTTTATCAACATGGCTACTATTAACAATCCGAGATCTCTTAGCCCTCTCACACTTGTCAATTAAGTATTTAAGATTCATTTCTTTACTACAAAATAAACAAAATAGATAACCCACTTTAGTACATCATCCACTTACAAATGAGCATAAAAAGCAGTTACATGGAGCTTAAATCGATTAAAGATACTAATGCACATTTTAATTTCAAATTCAAAATGTCCAATAGTTCTAATTCACAAACTAAACCCGATTAAAGAAATCACCCCAATATCGGTTTCTACAATACAAGCTACATGCATTACCGTAATCACACTTAAATCGATTGTACTAAAGAAATGATAATGGCGCGATTCTCAATCCATAAATTAATTTTGCAGTGTTGCTGACCCTCTCGCGGAGGCCGGTTGCGGGGCGGAAAGCTCTTGTCTTACACGCCCGAGCGCAGACGATCTAATTCCTCCAATCGGTACTCTTCTATGGATCGATCTGTTGAAAACAACTTTGATGTTGTTATAGAAAGGAGAAGAGGAGAAGAAGAAACAGTTCCTTTTCACCGACTTCGATTTGGGATTTTGGAAGGAAATGGGAGAAAGTGTTTGGGTGAAAGGGTGTTGATTGAGAGTTATAAATGAGGGCAAAAAGCGGAAGTTGATCATTTCTTATTTTTTTTCTCCCTTTTTCGTTTTTTTTAAATACTAAATTGGTCAAAGGTATTTTACACCAAACATTTTTGGAAATGGGTCATATAAGCCATTCTCCTTAATTTGATGTCTATTTTAACCCAACACGCCCGACTCGAGACTCCTCTTACAGACTAGGCTCAGTCTCAAGCTGCGTTGGACGCTTTCGGCGCACTACAGAGAGAGCACATTGCGATGGCGGTGTGGATACAAGGTGTGATTACTTAGATATTTGTGGTGAACCGGAATTTATGAAAATAACGGAGGACAAATACAATGAGAAAGAGGTGGAGATCGGGTCATTGGTTGTATCAGCTTGTGGTTCGATTCGATTCAAACCGAGTTAGGGTTTGACGATGCTTGAAACCGTCCAGTAACCGGTGTGGGTCAATATCTTCTATGTGATAACGACCGATACCCTAAAAACCCTAAATTATCGTAAAGAGGTGAGATGTTTGGTGTGTTCGGACTGAGCTCTCAGAATATTTCTGGGAGTTGCCTACGTATCCAATAATCAAATTGGAATCAAGTCATCCGTAGTTCCGTAGGGTCGTTTATATAGATCATCTCTCGCCCCTCTTACTTGGTGGGCAAGTATTATAATTAAATATTAATCCCTAAGGATAAATATGACTCAATCCCCAAAATAAGAGATAATTATGAGCATATTTAATGTCAAGATTAGAGCCTTTATGACTAAGGATTCTTTCCATATATGTTTATCCCACACGTGGAATAACAGCGGAGCTGTTCGGAAGGTTACCCGTTCAGCCCCGAAAACCCACACGTCCGAACTGGGCAGCTCCTCTTCGCCAGTCCTTTACCGTCCTGCGGCGGCTGGAGGAGGAGCTCAGACCGGTCTCCCGTGGTAGACGATCCGCCCTCTGTTCGGCCATTAGGGCCTTTGGCCCTTAAAACCTTAACCTCAAGGGGTGGTAACTTATTAAGCACCCCTAAAGGTGACACGTGGCATAATCCGGGTCGAGTATCATCATAAGCCCCCCAAATCTGACTTGACTTCTTTAGTCGGTCAGATCTGCTCTGTTTGGCGTTCGTCGGACACTTGCCCGATCACGCGTTTCAAATTGATAGTGCCAGCTGGTGGCCTATTTAATAGATAATCATTACATATGCAGTTTGCGAGGCGCTTTTCACTCTTCTCTATAACTGACGTCGCTTGAGTGTCAGGAGAGAGGTTATAAACCCATCCCCTCACATCAGACCCTCTCTCTTCCTTCAGTCGCTATTAATTTGAGATCTCCTCTCCGGACTCCCTGCATTTCCAAGTAAGTTTCCAACTCTTATTGCTTTTGTTCGTTTATATTTCTTCTTCTCCTACTTTTCCCGAGTTTATGAGGCTAAGTCGCCTCTGTGGCTCCATTGATAGAGAATTTGAGTCCCATTCAGATCGAAACGAGGTCACTCGGCCTTTCATCAGTTTGGTGGCCTTATAGATGTTTCTCTGGCTGAGCACTATATTCTGCTCGCATAAATTCAGCGAGAATCGTCACAGATCAACCTAAATGCAGGTCTAGATACTACTCGCCTTTGGCTTTACCTCCTTAAATCGGTGCCTCGAGCCCGTATGATTGCCATAAGCGCTATAGGTGCTTTCGGTGTTAGGTCTAAGGCGACCTAGGATGGACTCTTGCAAATTTAGTAACGGTATGGCATGGACATGGATCACTTTATGCCCCAGGATTACCGGGGTTCCATCTATGCCCATCAGCCCCCCTAGAGGATATTACCGCTGATGTACAAGGATCAGTTCGGTCTATGCGGCCTTAGAGTTCCCATACATCCGGCATTCTTGGCGTCTTGAGGCATTACCAAGCCCGGGATCTGCGCAGGTCGGCCCTAACGGTGTTAGGGCAATCATTGAATTCTGCGATTTTCTTCCGGCTTAGCGGAACACGGAGTTCGGCGTGGATCTTTTAGGACCTTTTATCATCGTAAGAAGGTAAGGAACCACGGCCGGGTGGTATTACTTTCCACGCCCGTCTTGACAGGCGGAGGGGTCCCAATGCTTTCTACGGAAAATCTTTGATCCATGAATGGAAGAATAACTCTTAACCCATTCGCCGCGATGGACACCCTGAGTTGAGTAAGCTGGAATTACTTCGGCTCCGCCGATGTGTGCCCCACTCACGGTTGGTGAGAATTTCTTGAATGATATTGCCAATGCCAATGTTCTCCTTGATTTTAGTCTTGGTGGGTGAGCGATCGAAGGCTGCCGCGGCTTGTCCGCCAGTGGCCCGAGCCCTGTTAAAAGGCTTACGGGGGCCGAATCGACGACCATCGTAGAGTTGCTCTCTTAATTTCCTTTGTCTTGCATACTTAATGTTCTTTGTTCTTCTCTGTTCTAACAATTTACGCCTTTTACGTTGGTGGCGTTGAGACATTTTAGACCAAGCACTCAATGAAGAGGAAGATGTGCAGGCCGGTAGAACTTGGAGGTTCAAGGAAGAAGCGGCACGAGCCAGGCTGCTATAACTTGAGGCCGACCGGGAATTTCCACGTCTGGCCTTCAACAAGACGATCGACCTGGGAACCACGGCATCGCGAGCAAAGAGAGGATAGTCTAGTCATTCTGGGCGTCTGAGACCTGAGATGACCAATCAAGACGGCGCCACGCGTCTGGGCGGAAGAGGCCTGGAGTGCGGCCAGGGAGGCTTACGCGAGGGAACTTGGGCTCTTGGCGAATTCTTGGCGAATTTGCGGACAAGGATCTGGCATCGATCGTAAGTCTCCTTTTTTATTTCTTTGTGAGTCGCCATTACGCACATCCGATTTACCCTTGATGTTTCCACAGGTGGTTAAGAGAAGAATTTGGTAAGGAGGTTCTTCACCCGACTCAATGACTTCTCTTTCGGAAGGCATATTTGGAGAAGCAGATTTGACCTATCTCGCGGCCGTAACAAACACAAGAAAGAATCCTTAATACAAGATGTCCAAGTGCAGATCGGAGAAGGTCATGCGAGCTCGTGAAGCGAGTTGGAGGAGGCTGCGTGCATCTGGCATTGTCCGTGAAGAGGCCTTGGCCAAACTTCAAGTGATCATCGTCGTTGGAAGGCGCTATGCTTGAGCAATTGCTCGAGGCCATCCATGAGTATAAGAGCTCGAGCATTTTACCGGGCCTTAAAGGTGTTACTTGGCTCTATCTTGAGCCATGGGTATACCCTACGGTGTTGCCAGGCCAAAAGCGTGCCCTGGTGGTTATCTCAGATCTTGACATGGCCAGGCTCTACGCAAGCCGAGCGACAGCGAGTTATACCAGGCCAGGATGAGGAATATCAATTTGGTGTGGACTGGTACGAGAAGTATGGGCGTCGATCTGCGACCCGTCAGGCTGGAACCTCCCGGCTCGGCGTTCCGGCACCCGACCGATCCCGCCTCGTGATGCGCCGTAATCTTTAAAATCAAGGGCTTCACTATTTTGTTGAAAAACTTTGCACCGTTTTTCCAACTTTTGCTATTTCTTGTTCTTGACTATTTGTGCCTTTTGGCACTTGTTGCGTAATATGTTTTCTTTGGCATCTTAAATTTACTATTGCTTTGACTTTTGGTTTTGCCCCTTACTTTTGTTATGGCCCTTTACCCCACAAATCGTCGTTTATAAAGCCGCTTTTTGAATGAAGTACTGCCATGTGTCTTGTGATGATCACATCCATCTGGACTTAGAAAATATGATTACTTCAACTTGCTAAGTATTTTAGGTCTTTTTGCGACTCCGCAGCGTATTATTAGTCGACCCGATTGTGCGTATCGACCTTTTGGATTAGCCTTGGCAAATTTTTCACCGAATCCGACTGCGGATCGTTATTGACATATTGATGCATCTGAGACCTCTTTGGATTTGCCTTGGCAAAATTTCTTCTTGAATCCGACCTGGATCGGTTCAGTGAATCATCTGCCAGACCTCTTTGGATTTGCCTTGGCAAGCAAATTTTTCACCCCGAATCCGACTGCGGATTAGTTCATTGAGTCATCTGCCAGACCTCTTTTGGATTTGCCTTGGCAAAATTTCTTCACCCGAATCCGACTGCGGATCGATCTGTTGAAATCCATCTGCCAGAACTCTTTGGATTTGCCTTGGCAAATTTTCACGAATCCGACTGCGGATCGATCTGCGAAGTCACATCCTGTGAGACCTCTTTGGATTTGCCTTGGCAAAATTTCTTCTTTGAATCCGACTGCCCGGATCGATTCGGCCGAATCATCTCTGCCAGACCTCTTTGGATTTGCCTTGGCAAATTTTCTTGAATCCGACTGGATCGATTCGTGAAATACATCTGTGAGACCTCTTTGGATTTGCCTTGGCAAATTTTTTACTGAATCCGACCTGCGGATCAGTTCGCTGAGTCTGTCCTGCAGACCTCTTTGGATTTGCCTTGGCAAAATTTCTTACTGAATCCGACCTGCGGATCGGTTATTGATACATCTGCCAGACCTCTTTTAATTTGCCTTGGCAAATTTTTTTCTTGAATCCGACTGCGGATCGATTTCATTGAAATCATCTGCCAGACCTCTTTGAATTTGCCTTGGCAAAATTTCTTCTTGAATCCGACACTGCGACTTAGTTGTGATCCAAATAACATAGTGACAATGCATATAGCAATAAAAATCTTTATTCGATATTTGATGTCGACTACAATTTATTCAAAATTAAGAATGCTAACATAACAAATAGTCTGGAACACATCACTGAGCGTAAAACTTTCTCAAGTTAGAGGCATTCGGTGCGAGAGCGATTCGCCACTTGCGTCGGCGATTGATATGCCCTTTACCATGTACTTTGACCACGCTTGTAAGGTCCTCTCGAGTTGAACAGTTTCCCTTGGGGTAATTGCTTACTAACTTCATTCTTTTACGAGCACCAGGTCCCCTCTCTAAAAATGCAGTGCTTAACTAGAAATTATAATATTGAGAAATTAGTTGTTTGTACTTAGCCATTCTTATGAAGGCTATGTTACGAGCTTCCTCAGAGATCGTCCTTGGAATGTCTAAGTTACGCCTCTTGTTCCACTTTACATGTAGGCGTGGTCCGTGGAGAAGATAGGTGATCTCGGTGGAATCACGGATTCGCATCCGTATGCTAGGCTAAAGGGTTTCCCAGTGGGTGAGTTCGGAGTTATTATGTATGCCCATAATATATTAGGCGGTGTCTGTCCAATTCTCTTTTCCTCCTCTAGCGTTTCTTGATCCTGCCTTGATGCACTGTTGTTGGTACCATTAGAGCTGGCCATTAGCTTGAGGATATCCCACGAAGTGAAGTGTTGTGTAATATGTAATTCATTGCACCACTCTCAGACGACTACTGTCTTGACTGAGTCCCGTTGTCAAACCAAAGTCTTTGGGATTCATACACTGCATACTATGCTCTTCCACAAAAATTTACGTATCTGCCTTCCACATTATTGTGGCCAATGGTTCGGCTTGACCAGCGGTGAAGTAATCGATTGCCACAATTAAAACTGACATTGCACGGGGCTGCGGGAGTGGTCCGACCGGATCTACTACGCGATCGAATGGCGGGGAGATCATCGGAACCATCTCTTGGGATGGCGATGTGACAAGTTGTCATGCACCTGGCATGATCTGCACTTTTCCACTAATTCATGGCGTCTTCCAACATTGTTGGCCAATAATAACGAGCGGCCCGGCACTTCACCGCAAGTGTTCGTGCTCTTGATGATTTCCACGGATGCCTAAATGCACTTCCCACGGCGGGTAATTTCCTTCTTCTTTAGTCACACATCTCAACCATGGAGCAATATAAGATCTGCGGTAGATTCGTTTTCGAGCGGTGAGTATCTCGCACGCCCACGAGCCTCGTTTTCTAGCACTGAATGCATCTTGGGGAGGATATTGTGTCTACAGATACAAGACAATTGGATCCATCATCGCGTCTTGGCTGCATAATTGGCGTACAGCTCTGCTTTCGTAGCTTCTTTCTTTCAACTTGATTCCACAAGTACTTTCTTTCTGCGATAAAAATTTGGCGCCAATTTGGACAAAGCATCGCCTCGCTGTTCTCATTTCGTGGTATCGGTCAACCGGACCTTTTGAAACTTTATAAAGTGCTTTAGGCTGCTGTTAAATATCTTCTCATAGGTTCTTCCTTAGCTTCATATTCTCCGTTTATGTGATTACCACAAAGCTCGCGAGTCCTTATACACTGGATCGATCCGCCCCAAGCTTACTTGCCAGCGTGAGTCCCGTAATCAAAGCCGTACTCGACCTCATTGTTTGTAGCCTTAAAATCAAATCTTAGGCGTAGAAATTCCTCCCGTTGGGCTGCTAATAGGAGACATGCTCACGCCCGTCTTTGCTTGGCGCTCGTCAGCGTACAAGTTCCACTACGTACCTCTTGTTTCTCAAGATCAACATCTAAACCAACGAGATACTCGCCGGCGAGAGAAAATCCGCTAAAACACGTGCTTTGATCGCGATCCGTGGTGCGAAATCAATGTAAGTATTCCACTTGATTCGACAACCCATTTTCGCCAACCTACGAGGTTTCCGGTGTCTAAGATTTGCCCACGGTGATCGGTGATGGCGATGATGGGATGTGCACGGAAGTAAGGTCTCAACTTCCGCGAGGCAAGTACCAAGCGCTAAACGCCGGTTTCTGCGTTTGAATATCTAACCTGGTCCGTGGAGTGCTTTGCTCCAAGAAAAGCGGGTACATGTTGTCCATTCTGCTCTTTTACGATCTTGCGCTTCAGGGCTTCTTCAACTTCTGACTAAATATAGGCGAGAGAGAGGTTCTCTTCACGAGGAGGAATTTGTCAAAGTGGGCAATTCATTTAAGTACTTCTTTAGTTCATCAAAGCGACCTGGCTTTGTTCGTCCCGGCGAAAAGGCTAGCTCTCCGTGAGATTTTGAAAAAAGGCAAAACCTGTTTGTCTTGATCTCGATAAAAATCTGTTCGGCGACTATCCATGCTGTCGATCGCTCGAACTTCTTTGATGTTCTTTGGTGGAGACATGGTTTTTAATGCTTCGATCTTATCCGGGTTCGCCTGATTCCGTCTCACGGATATCATGTATCACTAGAACTTCCCAGATCGACCCCAAACATGCATTTCTGGATTGAGCCATCGAGTCTCCGCTTAGGACCCAAGACTTCTCTAACATCGTCCAAATGCGATCAAGAGACTGCTCTTGATTAGGAGGTCATCCACGTACACCTCCATACATCTTCCTATCTGTTTGGCAAAAATCGAGTTAATGACCCTCGATACATACTTTGCATTTTTGAGTCCAAAGGCATTGTGGCGTGCGCGATGCGTCCCAAACTACGTTATGAAAAGCGGTGCTTCTCTGCATCTTCCGGATCCATCACGATCTGGTGATAACGCTTTGTAAGCATCCAGAATGCGAACACTTCATATCCCATTTGTGGAGTCCACTAAGCGATCAATCTTGGCGGGCGTAACAATCCTTGAACGCGCCTTGTTCAAATCCGTGAAATCTCGCACATCCTCAACTCCCGTCGGCTTAACGGCTAATGCAGGGTTGGCTAACCATTCGAGGTACATCACTTCGCTTTATTATGCTTGCTTGCGTTAGTTTCGTTACCTCTTGCTTAATTGCTTCCAATGTGCTCGAAGCGAAGTGCCTTTTCTTTTGGCGAATAGGCTTCTTGTTGGATCCACCTTTAATCTATGTACCGCCCGGATGGGGATAATCCACGGCATATCATGTGCCCTCCAGCGAACACATCTCTAAAGTCTTCAAGTCTTCACCAATGATTCTTTATGTGGGAGGATCCAGGCTCCAATGCGGTATCGAGTCTTCATGTTCGTCCCATAGACGTAAAGTCTCTGTTTTATCCTCAGAAGACCAGTTCTCTTCTTCACTGGGTATTAGTTCCTCAATACAAACTTTGTTTGCCATTTTCCCATTTCTTGTGCGCAGTATAGCAGCTCTGGCTGTTTCCACATCGCCTCGATTTCTATCGACCCCTCCCTGTTGGGATCTTCATGCTAACATGGGCGGTGAAATCACGGCCGAAAGATCTATAAGGGCTGGCCTTCCTATTATCGCGTTGTAAGCCGATGGTGCCTTCACCACCACATAGTCCACCATTAGAGTTACCTCCTCACGCCTTACTCCAAAGGTAGTGGCGGCTTGATCACCCCAATGGATGAACGCGGAGGTCTGCGAAGCCGAGAGCAGTGTGGAGGCGAGTGCATTAGGGCGTCCTTCAATTTCATCGCTATGAAGACATTATGGTAGAAGGGCGTTCACGGCACTACCCCGTATCCACACAGATTCTTTTTATCCGGTTCACTGCTAATCACTGACTTCAATCACCAATCCTTCGTTGTTGATCACCAATAGTAATGATTCCGCTTGGTCCATACTCTTACTTCTCGACATCCTTTGCCTCTTGTTCGTGGAAGTAGGGGTATGAGACCTCTTTGTTTCCCTCTTACTGTCACCTTTATGACTTGTTCGGCCCCACGAGATCGTATTGATTGTGTTCAGGAGGATTATCGCGCATGTCCTCGGCATCGGAGAAGCGATCTCTTCTCCACCTCCGCTCATCTCGGCGATCATTATCAACTGTTATTCTGCGCCAAACTCTCGCCGCCCGCCGGGCTCGACATTGAGACCGATCTATAACTTCATCAAGTTGCCTTCCATTCTTGCTGCGTCAATGTCACCGGATTAGTTGCCTGACTGCCTTTGAGTCATGTCACACATCTTGGTGATACTTGCAATACTTGCTTTGATTTCTTTTCTCCTAGGCCCTTCGCCGGGGTGGGGTCCTAACAATGCCCTTTCTTTGCATTATCGCCGGGACTTGTTCACGAAGTGCATTGTGGGATGAAGTCTCATCTGCCGAGCTCCGCTTTCTTCCTAAGCGATCAACGATGCGGCGCGATTACCCGATCCCAAGCGACTTTCTTTTTGTCGATCTTTCTTGAGCTTGTTTTCTTGCTCTCACCGCTTTTCCATCTCTCTTTTAAGTCGATTTGCTGCTTCTCCCTGGCGGTGCCTTATATCGGCGTCCGGACATTCTTCCATTGTGCTTGGGAGCTTCTTGTTAAGCTTCGCGTGTAGCCGTCCCTCTCATGAGACACCCCTTGCGAAAGAAGCGACCCGGCAACTATCATCTGCGTCTGAACTTGTGCGGCCTCTTCGTTGAATCGTTTTATAAAAGCATGTCTGGATTCATCTTGTTTTTGTTTTAAAGTTAACAGATGAGTTTGATTTCTTTGGAAGGGTCGTCTTTGCAATGAATGCATGAGCGAACTTCACGGTCAAAGTCCCAAAGTCCGAGATTGATCTAGGAGGGATCCTGTTGAACCACTCCCTAGCTCTTCCAGTTAGGAGTGCGGGAAAAGTCTTGCACTTCATCTCGTCCGACGCATTATATAGGTTCATATGGGAGATGAACTGGTGCATATGATCATAAGGATCCTTGGATCCATCATATGCGCTTATCTTCGGAATTTTAAAACCTGCTGGACGGGGATAATGGTCTATATGCTCAGTGAAGGGCGACGCACAGAGCAGATAGTTGTCTGATTGCTTACCAAGCAGATTGTCCAGTTCGGCCTTGGCCGTGTCGTTCGGGTAACGTGTAACTCCGTGGTCCGTATGGGTGCTTGACTCTACGATCTCTGGTTTAGCAGGGGCCTGGTGTTGGAGATTCTCTTGGTTTTTACGGGGGTCCGCTTCCGCCCGAGGTCTAAATCGAATAATCTTGATAGTGGTATTATCACAGATTTTCGGAGCGTCAACAATGCACGATTGCGGTTTGGGTCTGAAGAAGCTGGTCTACCCGATCTCAGCCAGGAGATTGGCCCGCTTCAGGCGCGCATCTGAGTCTCGCCTTGGTAGGTGAAGTTCCTCCACTTGTTGGGTCGGATCACCGCATTCTTCTTGGTTTTGTATTCTTCGGTGGTGCCATAGGTTTTTAGGGATTCTTGTTTTTGGATCGATTATCGGTGAAGGCCCTCCTTCTAGCGCCAATAGCGATGCTTGAAACAAATCCGATGTAACGGTGTGGGTCAATATCTTCTATGTGATAACGACCGATACCCTAAAAACCCTAAATTATCGTAGAGGTGAGATGTTTGGTGTGTTGGGTGAGCTCTCAGAATATTTACGGGAGTTGCCTCGTATCCAATAATCAAATTGGAATCAAGTCATCCGTAGTTCCTTAGAATTAGTTTATATAGATCATCTCTCGCCTCTTACTTGGTGGGCAAGTATTATAATTAAATATTAATCACAAGGATAAATATGACTCAATCCCCAAAATAAGAGAATAATTATGAGCATATTTAATGTCAAGATTAGAGCCTTTATGACTACGGATTCTTTCCATATATGTTTATCCACACTATGGAATAATGGTGAGCTGTTGGAAGGATTACCGTTCGGCCAAAACCCATGCACGTCGATGGCAGGCTAGCTCTTGCGCGATCCTTTTACCGTCTGCGGCGGTGGAGGAAGAGCTCGAGACCGGTCTCCGTGGTAGGCGATCCGCCCTCTGTTCGGCCATTGAGGGCCTTTGGCCCTTAAAACCTTAACCTCAAGGGGTGGTAACATTAAGCACCACCAAAAGGTGACACGTGGCATAATCCGGGTCCGGTATCATCAGGAGTTCTTCTCAAATTCTAGGAAATAACCGAGTCGATGTTGATCTTAGTCGGAAATGGCAGCTCTTGGTGTGGCTAATGCCGATAAATTGATCGAGTTGAGGAGGTCTAGACTCAAAGGTCTCGTACTAAGGTAGAGTGCCTTGATTTTGCTTGATTCTACTTTAATTGAATTTACTAGGTGATTTTTTGCATTTTTAATGATCTCCGAGGGTTGAATCTCTTGGGAGAAATTGTTATTCTCCTTCCCAGGAACTTCTATAAACACTAACTACTTGTGATTGAAATTCATCTATAAGTGTTTGATAGAAGTTCTCAAAGAGTTCTTCACTTTTGACAAACATTTTTGTTTTTGCCTGTTATGCATTGTTGGACGAGGGTTAGGAAAATGGATTACCCAAAGAAAACGTAAATACTTAATTGTCCTTTGCTATTGGAAATTGTGAGTGCTTGATCCATGAAATAAGTTTTCTTGTTGTAATGAGATAGTCAAATACAATATGCTTGTGGTTTTCCTAGACACATTAAATTTTCTCTACCATCTCCACCCTTGAACATAAATAAAAAGAGTATTCTATTATATTGTTATATTGTATATTACACAAGTAGATTACATTGATGTCTTTCCTTGATTCTTAAACAAATAACTGTTTAGTGTTCATCTGAGTTCTTTGTGGAATAGTTAACATCAACTTTGCTCTCTTTTCCATTCTAACTTTCTCTTCAGTATATGTGAACAATGTATAAAGGCCTATTGACTGCATCTTCAATTCTTCAACGGCCAACCTACAGGTACATTAAGGTATAGATTTTATTATTTCTTATGAGGTTTTGTCGGACTGTTTGCTTCCTAGGATTGTGATCAGTCACAACTTAAAGCTCAAATCATGAAACAGACCTTATTAAACCATCAATATGTAGAAGACCTTAAACATATAGGCAAAGAAAAATTCTATATGGAAAGGAAAAAGATATATAAACGTAGAAAGCGCCGTATGTGAGCCCAATCATTGTCAACTTATATGTAAAAGAATAAGTCCTGAAAATAATCTGCTAACGGTGTGTGGTGTTTTGCATCCATTGGTCTAATTAAATTATCCCTGTAATGTGGTGTCAGGTAAGAACATCAATTATTCTAGAGGAGTTTTTTCCCATGTTTTCCCCCTCGTGTTGGTGCTTATAAGTTCTGGTATTGCATTCTCTATCTCAATAGAAATGAGGATTTTTTAGGCTAATGTAATTCCACGAGAATAGAGTTGATCAACTATACTATTTGCCATACATGTTGAATAAATGATATCACACACATTACATTTTCTTTTGGTCTTCTTCTGCATTTGTGTTTGTTTATTATCTCTGTGTGAGATCTTGAAATAGGTAAACTTCTTCTTATGGATAAATGCATGAAAATTACCAAAGCGTAACCGGAGCCACAAAACAGATCAAGAAGAACCAATTGAGTTATGGGTAGACACCTAACTTAGTGAACATATTTTTTGGACTAATCACTACGCATGAAACAAATGCAGGCATATTGTGGCAGAGTAGGCTAAGTAGTATAATTTAAAATGTCACATGTGAAGATTTTTTCTTGCTTGTGTGTGAGTTCTACAATGTTGATTTAATTTGTTGACTTGATCAAAATTGAGGATGAGTTTATCTTAGTTTAGATTATGTGTTGCAAACTGCTATTCTGAGTCCATATCTTATGCTTGTTACATTTTTCTTAACGGAGCTGAACTTGAGAATCTGATTAGTAAAAGAATGATAAATTTATAGTTTCATTGATTAGTTGAATTTGTTGAGTTGTTTATTCATATCTTTATACCAATTACCAAGTAAATGCTTTAGTTATAATCTAATAAAGTGATTAGACTTGCTGCTTGTTTTGAACATTATGTTTGAGCTAAATTTGAGAACCTGATATGTTGTGATACAATCTATTACTTGACTTAAAGTTAGTCCATATAAGATCGTGTTCTTTGGATCTGTTTGCTTAGTGTTTAATTACTTTTCAGTTCGAATATCAGACGAAACTAGTTGAATTTGTCTGAAACCGAATCTGATTTATCATCCAAGTGTTACATTCTGGGTATTGTTAATGACAATGATATCACTAATGCTGTTGACATATATAATATGCACCAAGGTTTGTCATCTTCAACAAATCAACACTTGGAATTCGGTTACCATGTTCCACAGTTCCTGCCGCAAACAAGACTAACATTCTTTTTTCTTCTTTCTAATGGTGCAATGCATTTTACAGCAGCAAATAATGATGGTGGAGTCAGGAATTTTGATATGCAGTCTTTTTCCTTGGCCAGTTAATGTAAGTATAAAGCCTCTTCTTCATCAGTGACATAATGCCTTCTCATTTGTGACTTTTATGTGCTACCACTCTAGTTAGGTTGATATCACCGATTTTATGTTGCACTTTGTACTCCATGATGGTGCTCTCCAAATGCACCGCATTGATAAAAGGAAATAAATAATGTTGTCATCAAGAGATTCCGTTTGTTCCTGATTCGTTGGTTGGTCCCAAAAGTTGCATTCTCTTAGGAAATTTGGGTTAGGATTGCAGGGCACATCCTTGATCGGTTGGGGATAATCCAGAGAGGATGTTGGTCGATTCTCGGAGTGGAAAGGTATCTTCATTTCCTTTTCGGCGTTTTATCTGATGCTGTTTGGCTGGGAAACGAAAAAAATAAAAAAATAAAAGAAACAGCACTTTCTAAGTGAATATTGTTATTATGATTTCAGGAAGTTCCGCAGCTGTGTGGACACCATGATTACTCATTTGCATCATCATGGCATCCTGATGGTCTGACTTTTGCAATTTGGAATCAGAAAAAGACTTGTTGTGTTTATAATATTAGAAATCTTTCTGATTCAGTTGTGGCTTTGAAGGGCAACCTTGGTGCAATTCGGTCTATCCGTTACTCTAATGCCGATGGTAGATTAATGGAAATGGCTGAACCTGCTGACTTTGTCCATTTATATGACTTCAAAACTGGGTATGATACGGAGCAAGAAATTGATTTTTTTGGTCATATCTTAGGCATGTCATTCAGTCCTCATACAGAGTCCATCTTTGGTGTTTGGGTGGTGTTGTTTTCACATGCCTTTGTCATTTAGTATTACATTTTACATTTGATTTAGCTTGTTTTATTGATTTCAAACTCGTTGCTTAGATGATTGAGCATTTGAATGTACTAACAACACCATGTTCATGTTTTGTTTTTTGTTTTGAGGGTTTTAAACACATCATTTTAATAAATTTTTTATGTTTGTTTTTTTTGTTTTGTATCCAGATTTATGGTTTTAAAACATACGTACATCAAGAATGGTGGTTAAGGTTTTGATGCAAAATCATTGTATTGCTGCAACTAATTTATAATGAAGGTTTAATGCTTGATAGTTACGGTAATGTTATCATCATCACAATTGAATTTAATGCCGGTATGATTAATATGACATGTATAAATTGGTAATAAAAGGACTTATAGTGATGGAAAGATTTGTAAATAATGACAGGTTACAATGTTGGTTTTTAATGAGGGGAGAATGAAACAATAATGATGAAAATTATGTTCATTGAAATGAACTTTTAGTGAAAGTATAATATTGTCATTAATTATATAACAAAAATAATGACAGGATGCTTTACGGTCATTATTTACTTTTAGCTAGGAGAAGCGATAGTGGTGAGCCATGACCAGCGGAAATTTCCCGTCGTTAAACGTCTTCTATGACAGGAAAGTGGCATATATTGACCAATTTTCCCGTCATTAAAAACCAATTTTCTTGTAGTTAGGTGGGTAAGGTAATGACTCAAGATCAATAAGATTAGGATTGGAATTCATACCTTCCTTACCTTTGCCCTTGGATGATGATGGGCGAGTTTCTTCAAATCTCTGTGCATCAAGTGGTCTCCATGAATCATCCCCATGTGTTTTATTCTTGGGCCTTCACAAAAGAGTGAACTTTCCTTTTTCGGCGTGCGCCAATTTCTTGGGATTTCCCTCGGCGGCCACTGGTGGAGACACCAAAACTCTCTGATCCGTTGAATTATGTGATGTTTCCAACTCGGCGTGCACCAATTTCTCAGCTCTCCTTCATTCATAATATTACATCCTTAAAACAACGTCTGTGCATCACTCAAACGGGGATTCTTCAAACTTCTCCAAGTTCCGCTTCATTCATACCTTCTTCATCATCACTGTCAGAATTCATATGTCTTTCCTGACTCAAAAAATCAAAGATCACAGACTCCTCCTCTTCACGTTTTTCTCTCCTTTCCTCTTCACTCTCTAAATCCTCTCCTTCCATTACCGGTGTATCATAGAATGCCTTATCCAAATCATCTTCGACTTCACTTCGTCCAACTCCGAAGTAATCACCACCACTATAGGTCCTTCCACTGCGAGTACAAATAATGTTGACTTCCTTGTGATGCCTTTCGGTGTTACTTGGTAGTCCTCCCGGAGGTCTACTAGTTCTCCTCTCACCATCTATACTTATGTTTTCTTCCACATTCCTCATAGATGCCTCTATCATCTTCATTCCCACATCATGCCCACTCATAGTTGTTTTCAACACTCCCATGTCCTTGGTGACTGCACTAATCGAAGTCATCACACTTTCCATATTCTTGGCTTGAGTGGCAACTACTCCCATGAGTTTATCCAAAGTGTTGTCCCATCTATCCTCTCAAGCTTGGTTCGAACTCTCGGTTGTTGGGACAATTTTTGTGGTGGGTTGAGGGTAAAAACAATGTTTGGTGGTTGAGTTGAGGCATTTCCTTGGTGGCTTTGGTAGGACATATTGGAATTGTAGGAAGTTCGTGGTTAATTATGGGGAAAATGGTGGTTGTCCTTGCTTGTGTGAGTTCTCGTTCCAACGATAATTCGGATGATCTCTCTTGATGGCATTGAAAGAATTAGAATATGCATTGTTCAAACTCCGGTGTTGTTGCATAAAGCTTACTTCCTCCGATTGTAAATCACCGGGCTCTTCCATCTCAAAAGATAGCTCATCATCATTGCCATAAGGATTATCTTTCTTTCTCTCAATCAAGAAATTTGCTTCCATCTTCTTGCTTGACTGCAAATTATCAAACTTCTTTGACAACTTATCCATCTTCTCTAAAAGCTCTGAGTTGTCCTTTGGTCCTTCTGTAAAATTAACCTTCCTCGTGCTAGACCCGGTTTCCCACATCCGATGATTTTTTGAAATTCTCTCTATAGCATCATAGACTTCTTGAGCATTGCGCGACATCAGACATCCTCGAAATGCGTGGTCAATATTAGAACGTGACTCTATCCTCAATTGTCTACAAAAAAGTTGGATTTGCATTGAGCCTCAAAGCTAGAATCAACCGGGATTGGTCAGCTTATTTTAACATGTCACGACTCTTGTCTACCTAATTAATGAAACATGCCTTGATCAGAGGTTTCTGTATATGCAAAGAAAATATGGAACTTGTTTTGGTGGCACGTACTACGCCTTACAGTAATAGGTGCACATTTTTTTAGATGTGCTATTTATCTTATAAAAGATATAAAGATTTCCCTTTATTTAAAAATCCTTCGGAATGAGTCCTACTAGCCAATCGATTGTTAAAATAACTTATAATAATTAGAAATCAATTTCAAGAAAAAATTGAAAATTACAAGAAATAATTACTCCATCCGTTTTTATATATATATCGTAGAGAGAAAAATCACACAGATTAAGAAAATAATTAATATGTGTATTGGAAATGTATTTTTTTATTGGAGATGTAAATGTTTTGTTGGTAATGAGTTTTTAGTATTGGAATTGTATTTTTTTTATTGGAGATGCAAATATTTTATTGGTAAAGGAAGAACAAATAAATAATAAATGTTGCATTGAAAATATAAAATAATATATAAATAAAAAATGGCAAAAATTAAAATGTGACATGAGTAAAAAGAGTACAATAAATTTTTAGAATATTAAACTTTTAATTAAACTTTCCGTCTCCGTATATAAATTTTAATCGCATTTATTTTTTATTGCTGATAAAAATGAAAATAATTTAATTTGATTAAAAGTACCTCAATTTAGTTCAACGCAATTTCAGTCAAATAGCAGGTCTACGACTCCCAGAGCCTCCATTTTCGATAAGAAGAGAAGAAATTGAGCCGGTAGCACCTCCTGCTTGCGTCGGCCGGAAATAGCGAAAGCAAAAGGGTCCTGAATCGGCAGCTCGAATCCCGTCACGCCTTTAAGGGAACACACTGAGCATTGGGCTATTTTGCCCTTTCTGGTAGTAAAGGGAAGAAACCTGTTACTATTGGGGAGCTAACGCGAGTTCAGATGAGGATTTCTGATAGTTCTGATTCCAGGATCCGGAGACCTTTGCTTCCAGTTTCCACTGGCCAGGTCTGCTTTAGTCAATGATCCAACTCCTTTATTTTTGCAGTTCAATGATTAATTTTCTTTTTACTTGGTTTTGGCGTTTTCTTTTTCTATTTATATATGCTTTCTTCACAAGGTGTATGGGTGTGTTTTTAAAGAACAATGAGACTTATTTTAGCGTGATCTGGATGATTGTGAATAAATTTTGGATTTTGCAGTGCTATCAGATCGTTGAAGGAATACAGTGAAAGAAATGGTATACTTTTTGATTCATGAAAGGGAAAATGCTACAAGACTGATTATTTTGTCTAATATTTTGAGTTCTTTTTTTTCCTAGTGAGCAGGGCCGGCCCAGCCAAACAGGAGCTTAAGGCGAATCGAGTGCAGTGGCGCTTCTGATTAAATTTTTTTCTTGACACACATACTTACAAAATATATCAGCGTTGTATTTATAACGTCCAGTAAATACAAAATTCGAGTTAATTAATAGCCTCTAAACATACACCAAGTAATAATTCAAATTCATATCATCATATGCATAAACAAAAGTACAAAACATACTTGATACTTGTTGGAGAAAATGTGGAATTGAATTAAAAATGAATTAAAAATGATTTTATAATCATTTTATTGATGTTTTGTAAGCGTATTTAGGATATATTCTTGTATAGAATATATGTAATGTTTTATTAATTAAAACTACGTGAGTCGTAGATGAATTCAAGATTTGGAATCATTCAATTCGGATAACAGTGAATGAGAAATTAACGCTTAAAGTCGGTTTGTTGGAAAATTGATGATATGTCATATTGGGCAACATTGGGCTTAAGTGTGTGTTATGAAAAGGAAAAATGGGAAGAAACTTTTCTCCCACATTGGTTGGAAGAAGAAAAAGAAGCAATATTTATATGATATTGCTTTTTAGTGTAGTTGGAATAAGAAACCAACATTATACATCGTTCTCTGCGAGCGCGGGAGGGTGCAAATCAATCAGATTTACACTTGGGCTTGTGCATGCCCGGCGTGTCCTGCGCATACCAGAATCGCGGCTCGATTTGAAGGTTCACGGTCGGAGTTCGGTTTTGCATTGCATTTATGTCGATCTCTTGCGAGAGTCCGGCTAGGCTTGTGCATGGACCAATTTTTTTTTGGCAAAGCAGGTAATCCGAGGCCCACCCTTCCGATGGGCTTAAAGGTCAGCCTTTGGCTTTGCGCTTATGGGTGGTTTGGTCCTCGCGCTAGTGAATATTTAATTATT
The DNA here is from genome assembly GCA_026214975.1 of Gentiana macrophylla. Classification (NCBI taxonomy): domain Eukaryota; kingdom Viridiplantae; phylum Streptophyta; class Magnoliopsida; order Gentianales; family Gentianaceae; genus Gentiana; species Gentiana macrophylla. The sequence goes on from CM047817.1 coordinate 70,287,732, forward strand.
TTGTCCTTTGTTTTGTACCAAGGTTTAGCTTTTAGGAAGCCGGTCTCAATGTTGTCATGATGGATTTTGAAGTCACATTCTATTTGATCATGAAATATTTACCCTACTAAGATTTCCACAAGATTATGTGACAACATCTAAGTTCTGAATAGCCTTCATTTGTTTGTTTACGAAAGAAAAGATTGAAAGTAGCTATATGGTAAAATGACTATTCTTTTGAACACGATGATTCATAAATTTTCAGAAATTGTTGAATGCTTCCTTGTCCAAAGAAAAGGAAACCCCAGCCCAGGTTATAAGTATGCATAATTTTTTTTTTGTCAAGCTCATCTCACTTGATTTTCGTTTTTGGTGTGTTACTTTGTTGGTGTTAATAGTTCTGTTTGAGAACAAAAATAATGGTAGGTTTGTTGTGGTTGATCATCTTTGGTGATCCCACAGATTTAAGGTTTCGTTTAAGGATGCATACATGATGTTTTAAAGAAGATTGGTTGTGTTTTTACTTGGTTCATATCATTAAGCTTTCTAATAGACTAGTGTTACTTTGTTGGCGTGTTACTTTGTTGGTGTTAATAGTTCTGTTGAGAACAAAAATAATGGTAGGTCTGTTGTGGTTGATCATATTGGTGATCCAACGGTTTAATGTTTCGTTTAAGGATGCATATATGATGGTTAAAAAAAGATTGATTGTGATTTTTACTTGGTTCATATCATTAAGCTTTCTAATAAACTAGTGTTACTTTGTTGGTGTGTTACTTTGTTGAGAATAAAAATAGACTAGTGTGTTACTTTGTTGAGAACAAAAATAGACTAGTGTGTTACTTTGTTGGTGTGTTACTTTGTTGAGAACAAAAATAGACTAGTGTGTTACTTTGTTGGTTTGTTACTTTGTTGGTGTGTTATTGTGTTACTTTGTTGAGAACAGAAATAGACTAGTGTGTTACTTTGTTGGTGTGTTACTTTGTTGAGAACAAAAATACACTAGTGTGTTACTTTGTTGGTGTGTTACTTTGTTGAGAACAAAAATAGACTAGTGTGTTACTTTGTTGGTGTGTTACTTGGTTGGTGTGTTACTTGGTTGGTGTGTTACTTTGTTGAGAACAAAAATAGACTAGTGTGTTACTTTGTTGGTGTGTTACTTGGTTGGTGTGTTACTTTGTTGAGAACAAAAATAGACTAGTGTGTTACTTTTTTGGTGTGTTACTTTGTTGAGAACAAAAATAGACTAGTGTGTTACTTTGTTGGTGTGTTACTATGTTGGTGTGTTACTTTGTTGAGAACAAAAATAAACTAGTGTGTTACTTTGTTGGTGTGTTACTTTGTTACTAGTGTGTTACTTTGTTGGTGTGTTACTTTGTTACTAGTGTGTTACTTTTTTGAGAACAAGAATAGACTAGTGTGTTACTTTGTTGAGAACAAAAATAGACTAGTGCGTTACTTTGTTGGCGTGTTATTTTGTTGGTGTGTTACTTTGTTGAAAACAAAAATAGACTAGTGTGTTACTTTGTTGAGAACAAAAATAGACTAGTGTGTTACTTGGTTGGTGTGTTACTATGTTGGTGTGTTACTTTGTTGAGTACAAAAATAAACTAGTGTGCTACTTTGTTGGTGTGTTACTTTGTTACTAGTGTGTTACTTTGTTGAGAACAAGAATAGACTAGTGTGTTACTTTGTTGAGAACAAAAATAGACTAGTGTGTTACTTGGTTGGCGTGTTACTTTGTTGGTGTGTTACTTTGTTGGTGTTACTTTGTTGGTGTTACTTTGTTGAGAATAAAAATAGACTAGTGTGTTACTTTGTTGGTGTGTTACTTTGTTGTTACTTTGTTGGCGTGTTACTTTGTTGAGAACAAAAATAGACTAGTGTGTTACTTTGTTAGTGTGTTACGTTGTTGGTGTGTTACTTTGTTGAGAACAAAAATAGACTTGTGTGTTACTTTGTTGGTGTGTTACTTTGTTGGTGTTCTTGTATTATTCATTATTATATTCTTTGTAGACATTCTTGTGTTGTTCGTTATTCTTGTAAGGTTGCGATAAATTCGACTTTCAAATACTACGTTGAAAATGTATCAAACATGGTCTCAAAATGAAGATTAAAATATATGAATTTTGGTGAAACAATTTTGATGACCGGTGTTCTAAATCAAAAGTTATGGTCGTTTATAAGAAAAACACGCTTGGTTAATACAAATATTTTTCGGTTTTCAAAATATACATCATTATGGGTATCGTTTTGGCTCAAATTAAAGACCAAAAAAAAAAAAAAATATGAATTTTATTTGAAAAATTTTGATGATCAAAGTTATAAATCAAAGTTACAGTATTTGAAAAAAAAAAAAAAAAAAAAAAAAAAAAGAAAACAAAGCTGAAGCAGGTTAGCGGCGAAATGAAGCTGAAGCATCAAGCGTATAATATATGCGCGTCCGCTTTAATTAAAAGGGGTATTTTGTCCGTCCGAAATTTTTGTCCTTTTTACTTGTTAAAAAAGAATATGTCCTATTTATTTATTTTGTAAATATTTTTGTCATTTTCCCTCAATCCCCCTAAATTTTTAGAATATTAAATAGAAAGAAATTTGAACAGCCCCCGCCCCGCCCCCATGCACGTATCTTTTTATTCGATCAATACATTATTATATTTCATCATCAATAATAAAATGCTCGTTTATTAAAAATAGATTATTATGTTTCATTTGGATGCCCGGCCCGTCAGTGTGCGTGAAAAAAAAGTTCAACAAAAATTATGTTTATTGTGGAACCACCTACACACCCCTTAACCACCTCTGTGGGAAAAAAATTTGCATACATCCGCCTGCCAGGCTCTGCGTGGACAGAAATTTTTAGGTGGAAGCAAATTCAAAAAAATGTTAAAAAAATACAGCAACGAGGTTTTGAACTAGTGACCTCAAATATAGTAACAATACCTCTAAACAATTAAACTAAGTAAACAATTATACTAGAATTTGTCTGAAATAATATACATACACGATGTCAAATATTATTAGAAGAGTATTTTAGTAACTTCGCACGAAAAGTTGAGTGGGGGTCCGTTCCTAGGCTCTATTACAATGATAAGTTTTGAGGGGTGTAGCCGTATGTGTAGGTCATACGGTATTGAGTGTTTTTTTTTTCTTTTTCAGAACGATCGTATATTATTACTTCCCAAAGAAAAAATTACAAATGGTTCAAGCAGTCCCAGAAAAATAAACAACAAGCAGCCCTGGAGGTAGATGTTAGGGAGTTTATAGGATGATTAGAACAATGGTATCAAAACTTGAATTGAAATGCAAGATAACTTGATATGATCGCAGATTCGATTTGGAAATCTTTCCTGCGAAAATTATTCGTTCTTGAATTGCCTCCGAATTAACTTTCGAATATAATCACGGGATAAATCTGCTTCTCTTCCAATCTTTGTATCTGATGAAAGAATGCTATAGAAGTTTTGTAGATATGTGTGTTTAAACTTGAGGCTTCAAGAATTTCAAAGAACGAGAAAAATTGCTTCTCAAATTCTATTCTTGTGTTTTAAATGAAGTTCCAAGTGTTCCCTTATGTGTGTGTGATGTTATACTAATATAACATTACATACACAACCTCGAGAATCGATTCACCGATCCAAAACCGAAAGGATACCAATAAAACCGACCAGCGCTCCAGAGCGCATCTTGGGCGCCCGTTTAGAATCCTGGGCGCCCGTCTCAAGCTATCTTTGGGCGCCCGTTTAGAATCCTGGACACCGTCCCGAGCATCTTGGGCGGGCGTCCGATTTCTTCAGACGCTTCGTCCATCCCGAGCAGAGTCATCACACGTATGATTAAATTCACCGCCAGGCGTTCGTCCGGTGAACTCAAACGCCGTGTCGAAGTCAAACGCCCGTCCATATGAAATGGGCGCCCGTCCAATAAGCGGCCAGAATTTGGATTTTGTTCAACACGATCTAACACTCGTAAGCTTGTAAATATCAATTGTAAGCATGCACCCGCATCTCACAACTCATGCTCGATTGTTTCAAGCTTACCAAACCTCAAACTAAGTCCAATAACTTTAAATCACATTGGTGATATAATCACCAGCGATGAATTACTACACAATACTCTGAGGCCCCCAGGCAAATTTTAGATTCCTAACTCGACTTTCGACATTAGATAGAAAGACATGAATCGGTGGCCTATGACCAACGCTTTAAGTGGACCAAATGGTTTCTCCGATACCAAATTCCGTGGGCGGTTTCACTAAGTAATAGGGCCAATCCCTCACATGAGGGCTCCTGTAATATTTGCCTTGATCCATTCCTGTATGGTGGGGTATGCAAAGAACACATCATGAAGTAGTCTAGGTAGGTGTCTGCGCGTAACGACTTGGTCTGGGTGCAATCTCTCAAAAGCATGAAGTGGTGATTCATCTGAACATTTACAAATAATGCAAATAGCGAAGCGCTAACATATCTGTGCCAAAGCGGACTAAATGTGGGTAACGTGTTGTGATAAATTTGCCACAACATAAAATTAAGCCTATCACGGACCTTTCATCTTCCAAATCTCCTCCCTGAGTTTGAGTGCATGCAGTGTGGCCACATCGTTACCGAGGCCCGATAAGCATGGGCAGTGTACTTATTTATATTCTCGACCATCCCAAATAATGTCTCCATTCGAAATGATAAAGCCCTCCTTAGGGTGCATTGCGACAAGACAAATGCCTTTCCAAGAGTAGAGTCGATGGCCTTTGGTTAAACAAATGGGTTCCTTAATTCATGACAAGGACTTTGACCCGTAAAGATTGGTCATCCGTAGGATCTTCCAAACCGACTTTCCCAAAAGAGCAATATTCATCCAAGAGGATTCTTAAAGCCCAGTCCTCCCACATCTTTAAGGTGACAAAGATCTTTCCAAGCAATGTAATGCATCTTCCTCTCATTATGTTCTTCCCCCCAGAAAAATTTAGCCGTATGTGTAGGTCATACGGTATTGTGTGTTGGTGTGTAATTTATATTGATTATCTAAAAATGTATTAGAAATCTAAATTTAAATTCCATAAGGAGATACATGAAATTCAACGTACGTTTCACAACGTGGTCCAGCATTTTCCATTAAAAAAAGTAATAAAAAATAATATTAAAAAAAGACTAATTTTAGAAGGTCATGGTGTAGGTATTGGACCACTACGTCATCATTTTCAAGAAAATTCATTGGTAGTTTTTTTTCTGGTCCATTGGTTGAGGACCACCAACTAAAATTTGGTCCATGACCAATCTAAAATTTGTGTTAAAAAAAAGGTGTCCAGCATTTGGGCTATAAAAAGAGAGACACTATTTATTATTATTTTATTATTTCCACACCGCAAACACCTCTTAAGTCTTAAGCCGACTAAGCCTCTACTCTGAAACCCTTCCTTCTCATAACCATTTTTTTTAGATCTGCAACGGCACAGTTCCATTTTTTTAGATCTGCAACAGCACACTTAGCTCGAGCAAAATCAGATTTCTGGTTTGCAGGTGTGTGTATTTTCTTTTTTCTCGTTTAGTTTTCATTTGATGTTGATCTGATGGTACTTTTTTTTTCCGTTTCAAATAAGTATTTTATTCTCGCATATTTCTCACCCGGAAATTAGGACTGCGGATCCTCTCAGAGTTTCATGTCCAATTTTTTTTTGGAGATCTGCAACGGCACACTTCCATTTACTTATTTATTTTCAGAGACACGAAAAGACAGGGTTAATTTGATTTTTAGTCCTCTAACTTTCCCTGTTTTTGTAAATAGTCTTCCTTTTGCTCCGGTAGCATTTTCAGTCCTATAACTTTCTATTTTACGGATTTTTAGTCCTTTTGCCAATTCATCACCGAGCTGCCGAAGTGGCTTCCATGTGGTAGCATTTTCTGTCCTATAACTTTATATTTTCTGGATTTGTAGTCCTTTATGTGATATACCTAAGCCACTTCGCACGAGCTCCGTGATGAATTAGCAAAAAGGACTAAAAATCCGTAAAATAGAAAGATATAGGACTGGAAAATGCTATCGGAGCAAAAAGAGCACTATTTATAAAAACAGGGAAAGTTAGAGGACTAAAAATCAAATTAACCCTGAAAATACACACTTAGCTCGAGAAAAATCAGATTTTTGATTTGCAGTGTGTCTATTTTCCTTATTTTCGTTAAGTTTTCATTTGATATTGATTTGACGGCAATTTTTCTTGTCCGCACTTACCACATTATGACTGTCATGACTCATGTTGAAAATTATGATGAAAAGAAGAAAAACCTTGTTTTTAGATACAATGACATAATATATATTTATACTCAAGAGTGCTTGTTATTAAACCTATCATACTCATTAAACAAGTAATAATTATTTGCCAATTGTCACCGGACGGACGGTGCACCTCCCTCAACCGCTTGGTTATTAATTTGTTTTTATATATATGCATATCACTAGGGTGCTTGTTAATAACTATATTCTCGATACTAATGTGCGTGGAGAATGAAGACATTTTTCTATTTTAGCAAAAAGAGGTGAGTTCAATTCCAAGTAAAGCATACTCAGATTCTCTATCCGCATTGAATATTCTTGTAATTTTAGTTCCTAACCGCTTGTTAATTTGAAAGCTATCCCTTACAATGTTGTCATGAGTTCAATTATGTTGACGGGTGAAGTTGAAAGTTGCCTTTATTTTAATTTTCAAGGATATCCTCGATTGTCTCTTATTTGTTTCATCGAGGTCAAGCTCGAGTCCAGAGGTGTTAAGGGTGTAAAAGGAAAAATGAAGAAAAATCGAAAAAGCAAACAAAATAGTAGCAATTAATTAATTGTCTTTCGCTAATTTATGAAAGAACTTAGATGCTTCGTTTATGTCATTATTTCATTCTTGTTCATTTTTGCTTGATTTTTGGTGATTGTGGAATGTATGAGGAAGAAGTTAGAATGACTAAGAAGTACCTGCATATACTAATACGTATAGATTGCAAGCGAAGGACGAGTAGAATGGATAGATTGCAAAGTAGATTCTCGCTTATATAGAGTTTGCACAAACTATTACTGGAAAGATCGTTGTTCGTGACATATCATTTTGTGTGGATCCGGATAGGTATTTTCCATTACTTTTACCTTTTTTATGTTGCACTTGTTGTTATTTCCTCCCACATCACTGTGATATTTCCGCAATCAAACATGCACCTAATACTTCAAGAACTCAATTGTCTTGATGAATGATTTATTTATAGATCTTCGATTCCCTCAGGAGAGTTATGTGGAAATTGTCCTCATAATTTTACTATTATGTGGCATATCATTGTCGATGTTGCAGTTGAATATAGCAGAAGAAATTCCAGAAGTTAGAGATCGTATGGAACACTGGGATCAATATCATTGAATTCCTGAAGAATATTTCTCATGGTATAACACCACGACTTTACTATATGTATTATTTTTGAAGCGAGAAATGTCATTGGTAGCGACGTTTCCTGCCAATGGCATTTTGGGGACGATGGTTGGAAACCTTGCTACCAATGACTTTTCTAAATAAAAAAGATCGAAAGAAATAATTGTTCAAACCAAAAATAAAAATTGATATCAAAAGCAAGGTGTATGATGCGAAAGCTACTATTACCCCGGCAATGTAAGTCCATTTAGTTTTTTGTTTTGTCTTATAATGTAAGTTCATTTAGAAAACCAATAGAGCATTTATTACATTTTTTCTCATTTTATCCTTCATTTATTGTAAACTCGTCTATTTTAGACTTGCCGGTGAATAAATAATGATTTACAATATATTCTTACTAAAAATATCTACAAGAATATTTCGGCTATTAATAATAATAACAGAAGACGGACAAATTCTCAGAAACCTCCCTTGCCGACTACCATCTTCCGGAACAAGCACACTCAAACTTTCCCTAATGGTTTAGCTAAGAAAGCACTAATCTTTCATTATCCCAATGCAAAGGATGACCCGAAATATGGAGCAAAACAGAAATCCTTTTCATCCTTTTACAAACCTACACTCTTCTTTAATAACCATAAAATAATTATCAAAATGCCGAAGACAACCCAACCCAACCCAACCCAACCCATCCCATTAAAACATGATCAACATCCCCTTCCACTTTAAGCAGCTGAACATGAAAAGCCAAATAACATGATCTAAAACGTTCTTTAACCCAACAGAATCTGTACATTTTTTTAACCGTACAAACAAGAACTCACAACCAAACCACATAGCAGCAGAAAGAAGAGAAAAACCATATTTTCCTGAGTCGAGGGAACTCTCCTGAGTCGTGGTCTCGCTTACTGCACCCCACGAGATTAGGACTGCGGATCCTCTCAGAGTCTTAATGATCCGTTCATTGACTATGATTTTTCAACTGGGGTACTTTTTTTTACCCGAGAAATTTCTCCGGCACCGGAGTGAATACTTCAAATCACCGGCACCATGGTGAAATTTCTAAATCTCCGGTAGCATTAAATATCATTAATTGGAATCAAAGAAAAAATCATCGGAGTTGGAGTCACCGGATGGACGGACAATTGCACCTCCTGAGTGTAGTGGGTCCGCTCTTAGGACATTATGAGTTTCATGACTCATGGTGAAAATTATGATGAAAAGAAGAAAACCCTTGTTTTTAGATACAATGACATAAAATATACTCAAGGGTGCTTGTTATTATTACTATAATACTCATTAAACACGGATTGACTAATGTGCATGGTTAATGGCCAAAATTCATGATACATTTATGTTTCTTTGAAGATATTATTTTCTTTTAGCAAACGAGGTGTATTTTCCGATTCTTAACAAGAAAAGCATAGTCAGATTCTCTATCCACATTGAATAAATTTGTTTTTCGAGTTTGCATAATAATTATCTGCCAATGATAGTTCCCTCGATCAACCGTTTGATTAATTTGTTTCTATATATATATGATGTCATATGCAAGCTTTTATTCTCGATACCGTAGAGAATTGTCATGATTTCAATTCCATGTCAGACAGTTTATAACCTAAGGTATGTCATTGGAAATTTCAGAAGGCAAGCCCCTTACAATGTTGTAGTTTGTGACAAGTTAAGTTTCTAAAGTTGGCTCTGTTTTATTTTTCAAGGATATCCTAATTGTCTCTTATTTGTTTGGTCGAGGGTCAAGATTGGAGTCCGGTAGGTGCTGAAGGATTAAAAGGGAAAAGGAAGATAAATAGAAAAAACAAACAAAATAGTAGCAATTAATTGTCTTTCGCTAATTTATGGAAAAAACATAGATGCTTCTGTTTATGTCATTATTTCATTCTTGTTCATTTTGTGCTTGTTTTTGCAGATTGTGGAACTGAAGTACGGTTTGAATGACTAAGAAGTACCTGCACATACTAATACAGATAGATTGCAAGCGAAGGATGAGTACAATGGATAGATTGCAAAGGAGATTCTACCTATACAAAGTTTGCACGTACTATTACATAAAGATCGTTGTTCATGAGATATCAATTTTTAAGGATTTTGATAGGTATTTTCCATTGCTTTTTCCTTTCTTTGGTATGTTGTACTTGTTATTTCCTCTCAAATCTCTGTGATCTTTCTAGCAATCAAACATGCATGCGCCTAATACTTCAAGAACTGTTAACTAATGAATGATTTATTTATAGATCTTCGATTCCCTCGGGTGGTGTGTGGATATTGTCCTCATAATTTTACAATTATGTAAGTCTTTCATTATACCGAACTTAAGCTTCGATCCCTTCAACGAACAATGTCAACGTTGCAGCAAGTGAGGAAGCCTCAACTCTCGGTCAAGTACTAGCTACTAATGGCCATTTTGGTGTGGGTTTCTCAAATGACCAAATGAAGCAGGAAAATCAGTTGGGCCTCAAGTACAAGTGGTGAAAATGCAATAAAACATCCAACAAAACGTGGCAGAAAACGCACAATAGGTCTTCTCTCTCAAGATCTGCCACCAATATAGCTGAGATTGATAATTCAGGCCCGTCAAAGCTAGAATCAACCAGGATGGATGAGGACGAGAAAGGGATAAAAGCAGAAGCGGAGTCAGCTGATTTGAACGGGTCATGACTCTTGTCTACCTTATTAATGTAACATGCCTGTATCAGAGGTGTCTGTAAATGCAAAGAAGATATGGAACTTGTTTGGTGGGTTTTGATCGTAGATGGATGCACAAATTAATGTCGGATCATCATATTAACATTATGGCGATTGGTCATCATATGGAAGTCATTTATGAAGGTACTGTTGCTGCTATTGATGAAATCGAGCTTCAACATTTTCCATTTTCGAAAGAGAAACTATCAAGATAAGCTTGAAGAATAGGTGGAAATTTTGGAACAGTGAAATGACAAAACAAATGTTTGAAAAGTCGAAAACCAATGAAGATATTAAATAGATCTTAACAGGCAGATAGGTGAGCTGCTGGAGTTGTCTAGAGTTATATTTATGAAGGCAAACGAATTAATGGGGAAATCAAATCGTAGCAATTGAAATTGAAGGGCGTTGAAGATGGCATCAGTAGTATCCGTTCTGAGTTTGAAAATCATGGTTCATGGCCATGATTTAAGAAGTTATCAAAGACCGAGGTTCAAGAATGTAGTTGTAGTACATGGTTTGTTAACATAATCATGTTTAATATGGTAATTAGTGTGTTGTACATGTTGTACCGTAGAGATTCTAGAGTTTCCAAAAACCAGTGACCGTGTCTCAAAAAAGGTAATTAGTACGGTGAAAATCCTGGGCAATAAAAGATTCTAGAGTTTCTGAAAACCAGTAACACAGTCTTAAAAAAAGGCATACCGTGCTTCCGTTAATCTTACTATAAGTAAGTGGAACGGGCGATGGTTCACCATTGTTTAAGGCATCCGAACCATTTTTCCCTTCCTTTATACCATAAAAATACAAGAATACGCAAACGTAAAAAGAATCAAAACTATTTTTCTTATTGAATTTATCAAAATAGTTACAATGGAACACTCTCTTATATAGTACTCCCACAATTTTTATTTAACTGTCGTAGTTGTCAAAAATAAATATTCTTTTTTATCTGTCATAGTTGCATTTTCAAAATATTATTTATTGTAATTTTCTACCACTATCCTTATTTATGAAGGGATGGAGATTGAAAAGTACATTGCATTAATTATTTTTCAAAGGGTGTTGTTGTTATTTTGATGATAAGTCAAAGCATTAACTACTCTCTTTAATATGTGTGTTTTTGGATATTGAGATAGTTAATAGAAATGGAGGGAGTAGTAGAGAAGTTATACGATATAAAACTAAAGACTTATCTAAATCTAATTTGAATAATTTGAAAAACATGTAAACAAATGTTTTTAAAAAAGTATGTTATAACAGGATAGGGAGTCGAGATGCAAGATTGATAATTAACAGATGCAATCTAACAGTAATAATCAATAGAAATAAGAAAACCACAAGATTTAACGTGGTTTTCGGCGTTGCGTCAACTACTCAACGCACAGAAAAGAGATATTTTATCATGCACTATACAGAGACTGCACTATACGGAATATCGTACATCTTTACTTCACTATATATTCAAAGTATTAACTGAGCTCCCATTGATATAACCATTATCTATTTATTACCATCCAGAAAGAGTTCGTATATGGACCAAGGTATTATCCCTAAGACCTCTCCATAACTTCTTATCCTCGAACTACCATTAACCAACTAGTTACCGATATCCATTTGATCATATCAAAGGTGTGCACAATCGATCAACATCGGGATTAACAATCGGGGAACCTTATATCTACGTCCTCTTCCGAGAAAGGTGTTTACTCCATCTCTGTGACTTACATTCTTGGATACCAATCTCCGAGTGATGCCAAAATGCATGGTTGGGATATACAGATGGCACCACTTAGTCAACCGTACCGCCAAATCAAATGTCAATCTTGAAAATGCATGTGTAGATATTAAGATTAAATCCATGAATGATCATTTAATGATTCAATTAGAATTTCTCATTACGGACTTCGTACGGGATCAGCATATATCGGTCCAGTCCTATGTGAACCCTTTCATATATAAGTGCAGCCAATAAGGTGTCCAACACCGACAACCCATATTAGACGGTCACACTCAAAGTGTCACTAATGGTTGTTTGACTATGAAATCTTGAAGCCCAGCCATTATGAACTTTACTCAATTACATAAGGACTCAATGTTCAAGGTAGTTCATTATAACCTCAATCTTCCCGTACATAACTTTTATGTACTGGGTTTTATGGTAACGCAATATAACCCTAGGATTTTCTTGTGGTGTCATTTATATCCATGCGATTATATAATTAAAATAATAATAAGAAAATATTACTTATTTAATGTAAACAACACATTACTATTTGTTCGGGCACTAGGCCTTACAATAATAGGTGCATATTTTTTAGATATGCTATTTATCTTATAGAAGATATAAAGATTTCCCTTTATTTAAAAATCCTTCGAAATGTGTCCTACTAGCCAATCGATTGTAAAAAAAAATTACGGTAATTAGAAATCAATTTCAAGAAAAAAAATGAAAATTACAATAAATTTTTAGAAAATTAAATAGAAAGAAATTTGAATAGCCCCCGCTCTCTCTTTTCATTTTACGCTAAACTCGTTTCCCTTCTATAAAAAAAAAACGACTCCACTCGTCTCTGTTCTTCCTCTTCTTCAGAAAATCAAACCACAAAAAAAACCTAGCCACTCTATCTTCTCTCCTCAAGCAGCCTCTCTTTTCTCGCCGGAAACCATGTCAGGTGTTAGCAATAATTCAGCATCCTCCTCTTCCTCATCTTCTCTTCCCTCCTTTACTCCTTCATCATCAATCCACATCACCAAATTAACTCGAACTAATTTTCATCTATAGCGTGCACAGTTGATTCCATACCTCCGTGGTCAGGGAATTTATGGTTATCTCGACGGCACTATTCCGGCACCGGAAAAAACAATCACTGATTCCGCAGGAAGGACCTCCCCAAACCCGGCGTACTCAGAATGGGTCAAGCAAGATAATTTAATCCTCGGTACCATAACTTCATCATTTTCTGATGATGTTCTTACGCAGGTATACACAGCCACGACATCCTTGGAGATCTGGAAAGCTTTACAGACTGCTTTTTTGCTACAGCCACACGATCCAAATTGATCAGCTTCACACCAAGCTTATAGCCCACCGAAACACGACCTCTAAATGTACCAACTATTACTTTAAATTGAAGCGACTCACGGATGATCTTGCCCTAGCCGGTCATCCTCTCCCCGATGATGATTTTATCGCATACTTATTGGCAGGTTTGGGTCCCGACTATGATGCTCTTGTAACGATGATTGGCTCCCGAATTTCAATCACCATTGATGAAGTGTATGCCCAGCTTTAAACTGCTGAATCTCGGCTGCTCAACCACCGCCCTATTGTTCCCTCACCATCCCCTTTGTCCAGCCCTTCCCCGAACCCTGCTGCCCACGTTACCTCCTCCCCATGCATAATACTCCCAACTCTAACCCTAACCATGGTCGTGGAAACAATAGCTATCAAGGACGGGGGCGTGGTCGTGGCTCTTATCGTCCCTCCTAAAATGGTGAACGCGCACCTACATGTCAAATTTATTCTTGCATTGGCCATACTACTCAAACATGTTATTATCGCTATAGTCAATCACCTTCCCCAAACCCGAACCCCTCATACAATTTATCCCTCCCCACGTCCGACTCCTGCAACCCGACCCCCTCATGCTTATCACGCCTAGTATCCCAACAAAGAACCGATACCCATGATTGGATCCACGACACTGCCACTCACTCATCATATGACCAATGATCTTTGAACTTAAAACTCTCTTATGAACCTTATGATGGTCCAGAAAAATTCCACGTTGGTGATGGTCTGTGTTTGATGATTTAACATCTTGGCTCTTGTTCTATTTCTTCTTACTCATTACTTATCTATTGCATAATGTTCTCGTTTCCCCTTCCCTTACCACCAATTTAATTTATGTCCACCAATTTACTCATGATAACTCTGTATATTTTGAATTTCATAACAACTACTTTCTTGTGAAGGAATAATACTCGGGTCGCGTCCATCATAGGGGATTTGTCAAAGATGGTCACTACCGCTTTTCCTCCACCTTCAAATACTCCTATGTTCAAGCATTTGCCGCCACCTCCACTCTTTTCAACCTTGGCACCAACGTCTCGGCAATCGATCTTTTAAGTTTTACGTCAAGTCTTAGGTCGTCTTTTGATTAGTCTTCCTAATAAAGCACCCACTACTTGTGTGTGCCCGTGTCAATTAGCAAGAGTCATCATCAAACGTTATATGTCTTTGATTTTTGTGTCTCTCGCACTCTTGATTTAATTTATTCTTATGTTTAGTGGTCTATGTAATTGAATCCTCCATTTATGGTTCACTTATATTATGTTAGCTTTCTTGATGAATTTACAAAGTATTTATGGTTATTTCCCATTTAACGTAAGTAGGATGTCGAATACGTGTTTCATGATTTCTTGACAATGATTGAACGACAATTTAACACAAAATTAAAAGCCATGCAACCGATCGAGGAGTGAATATCGCCACCTCCCCAACACCTAACTTCTATTGGTATCATTCATCGCCTCTCGTGTCCACACACTCACGAACAAGTTGGTGCCGTTGAACGACGTCATCGTTAAATAGTTGATGTCGGCCTTTCACTTTTAGTGATCCAATCTTCCTCTTCCCTATCGGGAAGATGCCTTCATCATCGCCACCTATCTTATTAATCGGTTACCCACCACGTCTCCTCAATGACAAATCCTCGTATGAGATGGTCTTGATTCGCCTTGACTACTCCTTCCTCTGTGTCTTTGTTTGTGCGTGTTGGCCTAAGCTCCACCCCCATAATAATCACAAAATAGATTTTTGCTCCTAATCCTACATTTTCCTCGGCCTACAGCCCAAACCACCATGGCTATAAGTGCCTCGACCTCTCCTCGAGGCGTGTATACATTGCATGCCACGTTGTCTTTGATGAATCTGGATTTCCTTACATGCCATCACTAGAACCCATTATTCCTAACCGTATCCCAGTCCTTCTACCCACTACTCTTGCACCACCCTCTGCACCCGTGGTCTCCACTACTGCCCCTACAGTTCCAAACAACCTCTTGTCCGATCCCCCACCTCCCCATTCCCCACCTTCCCCGGCTAGTTCTCTTCCTTCTCCGGCCCTACCCACTCCTCATCGACCTCTCTGAAAACCCCTCGCCCCACCCCATTGTAACACGAACAAGAACTAATTCTCTCAAACACACCCAAATGCCTGACTTCATCCGTTATCCTTTACCTCAGGCACTCGTAAACACAGTCCACAACTCCGACCCCACATCCTACACTGAAGCCTCCAAACACTGAGTTTGGCATAATGCGATGAGAGATGAGATTAATGCTCTGCTGTGAACTAATACATAGGATCTTTTCCCTTTTCACTCTACTATGAATGTGGTAGGTAACAAATGGGTCTACAGGACAAAGCTTCATGCGGATGGAACATTGGAGTGTCATAAAGCTCGGCTCGTTGATAAGGGTTTTCATCAACATGAAATTGTGGATTTATTTGAAACAATTTGCCGGCTGTCAAACCAGTTACGATTCGTCTGTTGCTTTCTCTTGCTGTTTCTCAGAGTTGGAATATTCGCCAGGTTGACATTCAGAACGCTTTCCTTCTTGGATATCTATCTGAACCGGTTTATATGAAGCAACCTCAAGGCTTTGTTCATCCAGCATTACTTGGATTATGTCATGAGATCGCTTCTTACTGTGTCATTCGGCACTTTGGCTCACAATTTCCTGTTAAGGATCTTGGCACCCACTCCTACTTTCTGGGTGTTGAGGCTCTATTTACACCGGATGGCCTCTATCTCACTCAAAGAAAATACATTCTACAATTACTTCAGCGTGCTGGCATGGACAAGTGCAAGCCATGTCCTACTCCGATGTCTCCGCTTCCACCGGGTTACGATCGCTCGGCCTCCCCTTCACCGATCCTTTATTGTATCGCACTATTGTCGGTAGCCTCCGGCACCTCGGTTTCACTCGCCCCGGCATTATGCGTTTGTTGTTCATAAGGTTAGCAAGTTCATGTATGCACCGATCGATGATCACCGGGCTTATGTGCAGCGATTCTGCGGTATCTTAAGCATTCTATCTCCGATGGGTTATTTTTCTCGGCATTCGGCACCTTCACTTCATGCTTACTCGACCGATCGGGTGGGTGATCCGGATAGTCGCTTTTCCATTGGGGGCTTACCATGGTGTTTTTTCGTGGCAACTTGATTAGCTGGAGCTCTAAGAAACATCTCACCGTCTCCAAGAGCAGAACTGAGGCCAAATAAAAAACCTTGTCCAACACTGCTGCTGAGGTTCAATAGTTGTACAGTCTTCTCGGTGAGATGCGCATCTCTCTTCCCACTCCTCCGGTTCTTTGGTCTGACAATATCGGTGCTACCTATCTTGCTCACAACCTTGTTTTCCATGCTTGTACGAAGCATATTGAATTGACTTCCATCATGTCGAGAATTAGTTGCAACTAAGCGCCTTTCCATCTTCTTCCTTTGCACGAAGGACCAGCTGGCGGATCTACTCACCAAGCCTCTTGCTCGGTGTCGTTTTTTGATTTCCTCAAGTCCAATCTCCTTGTTTAGCCTCTTCCCACGGGATTGCGGGGGCGTGTTGAGGATATAGTTGCCAATGAATAATTAGATTAATATTTATTATATTTATGTTAATCATTATTGTATTTACATTTACTTGTTGGTTAAGTTTGTGTATTCCTATATAAACCCAATTGTACTCACAATACAATTCAATGGAAAATATTTGATGATTTGCAAATACAATACATTTTATCGCTACGATTATTTCAATTGCATTACTATTACAATTATTTTGGATCGATATCGTTTTTACCGCTACACGCTGCTGTTTTCATTATAACTTGTTACGACTATTATGTGTTGTCAAAATTTTGAGACGTTCATGTTGTACTATAATTTGAAATTGTTATGGATATATAAGCTGTAACTTTGTATTCCTACATATTTTGTAATGGTAAGTTTTCATGTTATTTTTGAATGTTACATGTTTTGTAGGGATTTTGACACTTTTGGTCCCTCGTGTTTTAGCTTTATTTCAAAATAACCTTTATGTTTCTTAATGACACTTTGGTCCCTTATGTTTGTATTTTGTTTCAATTATAGACACCTTATGTATCTGAATGACTCTTTTGGTACCTTATGTTTGTATTTTGTTTCATTGTTAGGACAATTACCTAATTAGCCGCCTGTTAACATCAATTAAACGCTTGATGATACAACACGCTTGTCACATATGCTTTCATATCTCATCTAAACAATAAAACATCGACATTCCCCTCATTCCCCTTTCAAATCCCTAATTTTTTTTTCCCCTAAAATTGACATATAAATGCACAACAACAAAAATGTCTACAAGGTATTTAATTTTTAATGTCGATGTTTAATAGTTTAGATAGGATATGAAAGCATATGCAAAATTCGGTCAAAATGTATTTCGTATATCGTTATCAATCATCAAGTACAATATTTATACCCACTAGTAGGACTTCTACCTCAATATAAGAATACCAAACTACCCTTACTACTCTAAAGATAAATATGTCAAACCCGAGGCTCTCAAGATTTAGGATGTGTTGATAACTACGTTGTACCCTCCATTCTATCACGGAGTCCCAATGCAAGAAGTTTCAAATATAATCCCTTACTTTCTAAAATAAGGAAGTAAAGACCTAAACTCAATCCCATTATCACTACGAACACGTAATTGTTACCTCAAACCGACGAGAAATCAAAGCAACAAAGTCCAATAAAAGCAGTTTCAACCTCCATTTTATGTAACAACGATAAATAAATCCACACCGAAGCAGAGTAGTCATCAACAATAGATAAAAAAATAATAGCACCACACGTCGAGGAAACACAATAGGGACCCCCATCACAACGTATCAACTAAAAGATACATTGGATTTATTGTCACTAAGAGGAAATGACTCATGTGTCGCTTTTGCCAAAAAGAAAATATCACATCCATCTTTATTTAAATTTTGGAAATAGAAATATTAGTGAACCAAACCGAAGGACCTTTTCTATTGGGTGTCCTATATGCCGGTGCCACAAATCCACTTGCTTGCTCACTGTCAATAGCCAAAACTGAGCCTCCGGGACGCCCGTGAACCAAAAGAGTCCATCCACACGCTCACCTAGTCCAATCCACGCCCTCGTCACTCGCCTCCCTGCATAACACACGAGCTTTATCCGTAGAAATGCATAACATAATGATTATCATCCATTAATTGAGTCGCCGATTAGGTTACAATTCAACTTTGGTACATATAAAACATTATGAAGATGCAAATTTCCGATATAATAATCGATCCCTTATGAGTTGCCACCGATGAACTCGATCGCGTGTAAGTCACTAACGCCGATATTACTAGCAAAATACTGTGGCACATCGCAAAGATAGTAAATGCGAGTCAAGGTCGATCCTACGGAGACAATGCAACTCATAAGTATAAAGGATTCTAACATAATTAAGTAGCAAAATAAAAGCGGTCATTGACCAACAATAACATAAAAGAAAAACAAACATGGTATACCTCTCCTCTCATCACCGATCTACTAACTTGGATTAGTTAATCGTTATGTTTACTTCCCACATAATTTCATTAGATTAATCATGAGCGCTTGATGATTATTATCATATTTATCGATTACGGGTGCAATTCCTACTCCTATCTACTCCGAAATTGGTAGTAGACAATCTATACATAAGCTACCATCTTTAATTGGTCCGTAATAGCCCATACGCATAAGGCCTTTCGAAGCGCCGATATTGAGTGTTACTCATACCGCTAACCCACCTAGATAGCCGGCCGACACTCGACAAAGATGTTCCTGTGGTCCATCAAGACTATGTCCTAACTAACACTTCACTTGTGGTCCTTTATGTTAATTTACGAATTACGAATACTAAGATTGGCGCACTCATTACTCGCTTTAATTATTACCGCCGATCAACGTAGCTATAGTGAATCCTAGCTTTAGGTTTTCTAAAATATGCCTCGGTAAACCTGTATAGACCGTCGGGTTACCGGGGTGGCTTTTCCTAATTTCTGGATCTACATTGCTCAATACGATTTAAATAAGTAAATTATGGGGTTGTTAAACATGCAGATTAACTAAAACACATAAATTTAACAGATCTACCATGTTGAAGACAAAAAAGGAACGTTCAAAGCTTCATACCTTCAACAATGGAGATCTAGCTCGATCTACTCGAGCTAGAGATGATGGAAGAATGGAGGAAACCAAAAGCAACTCTCCAAAGCTCAAGAAAACTTTATTTCATCAAAAAATATAATGTATTTGTAATCCTAATGAATCATATATATGTTCTATGTAAGCTTTCAAGATACGAGGCTTTATATAGATACAATAGCCGACTTTAAGACTCTCTGAAAACCCCAACCAACTTAGACAATACGAAGGTAATGAATTTCGTGTTGAATTAGTCACATTGCTTACCTGGCCTAAACCTCGGGTTACCGGGCCTTCTATTCTTCTTTTTCTTCATAGAAAGCTTCTTCTTGGACTTCAATCACTCACCCAATGCATTCCTTTTGGTCCATACCCGTTCTCAATGCTCCGATTTAGAGGTACATCCTATAAAACAAAGATCAAAACATTGGGAAAATTACATGAATGAGAATCATAATCCTAGAAACACTCACATAGCATTTAGCACATATTCCAAGAAATAAACTTGAGCATATCTATCTCTCTTGGTAGATTTAGGGGTGAATATATGTATAATTATTGGTACCATTTAAGCTGTTATCAAACTCCATCGGGTAACCGAATCGGCACCGAACAATTGGTCGTGGATCAACGAGGGACTCAAAAAGCCTGTATGTGATGTGTTGCACCTTCGCCAACAATCACCTGAGATTTCTGAGCCCGTGATTGCTCTAAATCCTTGATTCGAAAGCCGAAATGGTGGGTGATCCAAGCTCATCATACAAGACCTACAATAGCTTGTGTTCACCTTTGGGTCTATAAAAATAAACATGCTCCTGCTTGCCGCTGCCTGGGCCTCCATCGTCCGATCACCTCCACCGCTGCTTCGCCACGGGCATAAGTGGCGCTTGGACCCTCTCCCACCATTCAGCGTGTCTTTTTTCATGGCTTCGCAAGAGAACAGAGCACACGCCGCCGTGAAAGATCAGCCCCTTCCGCCAAATTTTCCCGTTAGTTTACGGAAAATCCCATCATCCTTCTCTGTTGCCGTTTCTCTTACTCCCCACCATGGTAGGCGGGATTGTTTCGAGGTGGTGAGAAAATAATCATCGTTTCTTTGATTATCAGAATCTACCCATGACAACCTCCTCCATTGATGAAGATGTTCGAACACAAGAAAGCTCGTGCAATTTTATTTTGGCTCTGTAAATCGACTGTCAAAAGCCTGCGCTTTCAATTGATACCTGTATTAATTCAATTGTCAATGGAATTCATCCCCATATTTGATCGAGTATTCACGCTGTGTTTTTTGTTGATGGTCCAAATTAACCGCCTCTCAATCCGCATTTTTTTCGTGGTTAACCTAAACCTCGCCTGGTACCACATGACAAAATTTGGTCAAAATGTATTTTGTATATCATTCTCAATCATCAAGTACAATATTTATAGCCGATAGTAGACTTCTACCTTAATATAAGAATGTTCAACCACCCATATTTCATAACACAATATTTTCCATAAATCATTCTCTATCGTTAAAGCATACGGGTCGCCAAAAAAGATCAAACGCTTACTCGACGTTAATTTAGATAGTTAATTAGGTAATTGTCTTTAAAATGAAATAAAAATACAAACTTTAAGTGACCAAAATGTCAGTCTAGAAACATAAAGGTTATTTTTGAATCAAAGCTAAACACGAGGACCAAAAGAGTCAAAATCCCCATGTTTTGTACTATCATTTTATAAGGTTGCACTAATTTTATAGTAATCTAATTAGGGTTTATTGTTAAAAATGAGAATTTGATCTAGGAATATGCAATGAGGATAGGAATTTTTTTCTAGTAAAAGAGACATGTCCTTATTCCATATCATTATAGTGAAACATTGATTTGAGGTCGCCTCCACAGTGAGAAATGGATTTGGGGTTATGAATAGTGGATTTGTCCTTATCATTCATTTTTGTATTTCCACTATCATGATTTCTATTTTCCCCATCTTTTTTTTTTCATTTTAAAACCAATGCCCCATAAAATTATAATATATTTTATGTATCTTATACTTTTATTTTCATTGTGTCATTTCTTTTAGGTGTTCGAGGATAGCTTGAGTGGGGATGGTGGCAAGTATGTATCTTTTTGAAAAAAAAGGCTTTGGGGTAGATGGATGGGGTGGGTAAGTGGTTCAACGAGAAACGTGAATTGTTATTGGTGGAAAAGAAATTCATGCATGCATGTGTATCAACAAGAAACATAAGCATTATTTGGTGAAAAATATGTTGATCGGTTTCATGTCTATAAAGTGTATTATTATTATTATTATTATTATTATTATTATTATTATAAGGCTAAAAGATTTTATTAATTAATCTAATCCAAGGTACACGCACATAAACATTTGGAAGGTGAGAGAGCTCATTCCACTAGAGATTTAAGTGTGTAGGGGTTGTAGGAATGTTATACCCTAATCCACATACATTGTAGCCTTTTATTTTTACACACTTTTACATAATACACTTTTGCACAAGCTGTGAGATGTTAGAAATAAATGATTGTAATGTATGCAACTTGTTACAACCTTCATACGACGGTCGTATTATATAAAATTTTCCGTTAAATTGGGCTCTATTCAAATGGCGGATCCGTAAAAATTCATGTTGCATCGTTTCTTCTTAGTAATTATTTTTGTTTCCAACGGTGCGCATAAATTTTCTAGTGCAATATTGACTATATTTTTTGGTTGAGCGAGGTCCATGACTCTATAGTGGGCTAACATACATCATGCATGCATGTGTATCAACAAGAAACATAATATTTGGTGAAAAATACGGTTGATCGGTTTGGTTGACTATAGTTTTTTTTTTTATTATTGTTGTTTTAAGGCTCAAAGATTTTATTAATTAATCATAATCCACGGTACAGTAATGTCAAACACGGTAGCGTGAGAGAGCCCATTCAACTAGATTTAAGGTGCGAGGTTGTAGGAATGTTATAATCAATGACATACATTGAACATCTTATTTTATTCTCTTTCCACATAATACACTTTTACCGTGTGTGAGATGTTAGAAAAGAATGATTGTAATATGCAATTTGGTACAACCTTCATAAACTTGCAGGTTGTATTATAAGATATTCTCGTTAAATTGGGCCGATCCAAAAAAAAATCAACATATGCATCGTTTTTTCTTAGTAATTTTTTGTTTCCAACTAGTGCTTTTTTAGTTTAATATTATGTGTATTTTTTTGGTTGAGTGAGGTCCTTGGAGCCCATGGTGGTCAATATACATCCGCTACTGGCTCTATTAGATCGATAAGTTTTAATTGGGTGTAGGTCATGTGGTATTGTGTGGGTGTGTAATTTCTATCGATTATCTACAAATGGAAATTAGAAATTAAATTTAAATCATAAAGGGATACGCCAAGTTCAATGTATGTTTACAAGGTGGTCCGTTTTACATTAAAAAAATAGTAAAAACCAAAACGTGTCCAAGATTTCTGCTATAAAAAAGGAGACACTATTTATTATTCCGCACATTGCAAACACCTCTTTAGTCTTAAGCCGATTGAATCTCACTCAAACCTTCTTCTTTCTCTCGAGATTCAAGAAACAACACACTTAGGTCGAGCAAAATCAGATTTGTGATTTTACAGGTGTGCATTTTCTTTTCTTTTTCCTTTAGTTTTCAATTGATGTTGATCTGACAGCAAATTTTTTTGTTTGTTTATTTTTTTTGCATTTAAGTATTTTTTTCTTGCTTACTGCTCACCCAGAGAATAGGACTGTGGATCCTCTCAGAGTCTCAGCATGATCCGTTCATTGACTATGATTTTTCAACCGGGTACTTTTTTACCGTAGAAATTTCTCCGTCGCTAGAGTGAATATTTCAAATCTTCTCGCACCGCAGAAATTTTAAATCTCCGGGCCCGTGGTAGAAATTTCTAAATCTCCGTAGCATTAAAAATCATTAATGAGAATCAAAGAAAAATCATCGGAGTTATAGTCACGGACGGACGGACAATTGCATCTCCCCGAGTGCAATGGATCCACACTTAGGACATTATGAGCTTCATGATTCAATTGTCTCTTATTTGTTTGGTCGAGGGTCAAGATTGAGTCCGTAGGTGCTCAAGGATTAAAGGGAAAAGGAAGATAAATTGAAAAACAAACAAAATAGTAGCAATTAATTGTCTTTCGCTAATTTATCATGGAAAATCTTAGATGCTTCGTTTATGTCATTATTTCATTCTTGTTCATTTTGTGCTTTCTTTTTGCATTGTGGAATCAAGTAATGGTTTGAATGACTAGAAGTACCGCACATACTAATACGAGATAGATTGCCAAAATGAAGGATGAGTACAATGGATAGATTGCAGAGGAGATTCTACCTATACAAAGTTTGCATGTACTATTACATAAAGATCTTTGTTCATGACATATCAATATTTAAGGATTTTGATAGGTATTTTCCATTGCTTTTTCCTTTTTTTTTTTGTATGTTGTACTTGTTATTTCCTCTCAAATCTCTGTGATCTTTCTAGCAATCAAACATGCATGCGCCTAATACTTCAAGAACTGTTGTACTAATGAATGATTTATTTATAGATCTTCGATTCCCTCAGGTGGTGTGGGGATCGATATTGTCCTCATAATTTTACAATTATGTAAGTCTTTCATTATACTGAACTTAAGCTTCAATCCCTTCAACGAACAATGTCAACGTTGCAGCAAGTGAGGAAGCCTCAACTCTCCCGGTCAAGTACTAGCTACTAATGGCCATTCTGGTGGGGTTCCTCAAATGACAAAATGAAGCAGGAAAATCAGTTGGGCCTCAAGTACAAGTGGTGAAAATGCTATAAAACATGAAACAAGACGTCCCAGAAAACGCACAATAGGTCTCTCTCAAGATCTGCCACCAATTAATATAGCTGAGATTGATAATTCAGGCCTGTCAAAGCTAGAATCAACCGGGATGGATGAAGACGAAAGGATAAAAGCAGAAGCGGAGTCAGCTGATTTGAACGGGTCATGACTCTTGTCTACCTAATTAATGTAACATGCCTGTATCAGAGGTGTCTGTAAATGCACAGAAGATATGGAACTTGTTTGGTGGGTTTTGATCGTAGATGGATGCACAGAAGATATGGAACTTGTCGGATCATCATATTAACATTATGGCGATTGGTCATCATGGAAGTCATTTGAAGCAGTACTGTTGCTGCTATTGATGAAATCGAGCTCAACATTTCCATTTTCGAAGAGAAGCTATCAAGAAAAGCTTGAAGAATAGGTGGAAATTTTGAACAGTGAAATGACAAACAAATGTTTGAAAAGTTCAAAAACCAATGAAGATATTAAAGAGATCTTAACAGGCAGATGGGTGAGCTGCTGGAGTTGTCTAGAGTTATATTTATGAAGGCAAACGAACTAATGGGGAAATCAAATCGTAGCATTGAAATTGAAAGCGCTGAAGATGGCATCAAGTAGTATCCGTTTGAGTTTGAAAATCATGGTTCATGGCCATGATTTAAGAAGTTATTGTTAAAAGCACCGCCTACTTTATGTCTAGACTTTTCTAGTAATTGTTGCCGACAATATAGGCTCTCTAGATACAAAATGCTTTTTTCCATAAAGCACTAGACAATTCTAAGTAGTAGTCTAGATTTATCTTCCAAGTAGGAAATAATATTTTATTTATCATCTAGAATTCTCCTAGCCAACACAAAGCAACTATAAAAGGAGACATTGATCTCCCCATTTGCACCAAGTAACACAAGTGAGTCAAGTGAGTCTTATATCCCTCTTCATTGTAATATAAAGATTCTTCTATTTTTTCTTAAATTAGTTGTGTCCCACTATCCATTATTCTAATATTTAATATTAGTGAGAACAAGTGGTATCGTGAGCCTCGCCGATCAAAGCGTAGTTTTTGTGGTGGTGATATTTGGTCGGGGACCAACGTCACGTCATCCACTGCGGAGTAAAAGGTCGGAGGATATTATTCACCGTTTGTGAAGAATCAATCAAGGATTCTTGTTCGTATGCGCAATCCGGGACCGCGGGATTTGTTTGGTCAGGACCTAGCTTACTTAGTGTTTGACGAAGGCAACAAAACTAAGTCACGATGGCGGATTTTTCAGGTGAGTAATATTAAAAAATTAAATAATCATAATTATAGCACATGACAATCGTGGTATGGTGTCCTACCTAGAGCCAAGATTTATTGGAGTATGTCACGGAAGTGACGAACGCCGCCCGCTTCAACAGATGCCACGGCTTTGCGTAAATGGAAGGTGAAAGTCTGAAAGCCATGTTTGCTATAAAGACATCAATCGAAGATAAAGATGATTGAGCATATCCGAAATCCACTATGCGAAGGGAAGCTAATGAGACACGCGGCTAGTCGTTTTTCGAGGAAGAACATTTCACGCCCGCAAATAACGAGGAATGAGTTGATGTCACTCACCCGTGGAAATCTATCAATCGTAGATTATTTCTACCAAGCGTAAAATCTCTGTTAGCTGGCGAGATTTCCAATTAGATCCGGAGTCCAAAATTGGTGAGTCTCGGACGAGAAGAATATTGATACACGGTTTAAAACTTAGTATCAAAGTTTCACAACGGCAATACAAGGTTGGGCCACACAACCAACCATCATTGAGCCTGGAAAATTTATTAGCGGACCGAGTCGCTGCTAAGCAAATGGCATGGGCGTAGTGATAAAATCGGAAGAAGAAGGAACTATATGCAAGTCACAAGAGGAAAATCAAACATAAATAATGAAGATTAGTTTTACCGGCACTTGCGGCTAGTAAGTCTTGGAGGTATGGCGGATGGATGTGAAGAACGCCTTCATACATGGTGAGATCGGGATCGAGACATATACATGGAGCAACCAAAAAAGGCTTCGAGTGACTCATCCTAAATACGTGCAAGTTAAGAAAGGCGTTATATGGATTGGAACAGCGCCAAGGGCTTGTACGGAAAATTAGCGAGTTCTTGACTCATGATGATTCTCTATGGTCTGGTCCGACTCAAGTTTGTTCACCAAGTATCAAAATAACAAATTAACAAATGTGGTTGGTATATGTTGATGATCTCATCATCACCGGAGATGATGACAACGGTTCAACAAGTCAAGAGAACTTATCGCCCAGTTTCAAATGAAAAGAACTTGAGAGCTCAAGCACTTTCTTGGACTTCAAGTCGAGTACACTAAAGATGGCTTGTTCCTTTGCCAATGTAAGTATGTTAAGGATCTGTTAAAGAAGTCCGGAATGATGTGACTCGCAAGCCTTCTTCAAACACCAATCGAAAGTCAATGCCAAGTTGAGCTCAAAAGAAGGCAAAGAGTTGGATGATCCTACAAGTTATCGATTTACTAGTAGGAAGTGCGATATACTGACGTTAACGAGACCAAACATTTCCTTTGCGCTTGGTGTCATAAAGCAGATTTATAAAGTCCAAGAAAGCCACATTGATGATTAGTTCGGAAAATTATGAGCGAGCCAGTTCGAGTAATATCTTGGTGTAGCAAAAGACAACATAATTGTGATCTCTATCAACTACCGAGGAGGCGTAGTACCGGGCAATCGGCAGCCGTAGAAACCAAAAAGTCACTCTGGCTTGTGCGCTATTGAAGGATTTACACCACCGGTTGACTATGCATTGATTTACATTGCGACAATATATCTTCACTTCGGGCACAGCGAAAATCAGATATTTCATGCAAGTGACCAAAGCACGTTAAAAAGTGCACTACCACTTTATTCGTGTAGAAGGTTCTTCAAGATGAGATATGTGATGATTCACGTGAAGACCGAAGATCGCTAATGGATGTCTTCACCAAAGGTTTAAGCGAAACAATATCCTTGAATTCGGAAATGCTCTTTGGAATGCTTTCTAAATCATCACTAAAAAGAAGTAGTCGGTGAGGAAGTGTTAAAAAGCACCGCCTACTTTATGTCTATAGACTTTTCTAGTAATTGTTGCCGACAATATAGGCTCTCACAGATACAAAATGCTTTTTCCATAAAGCACTAGACAATTCTAAGTAGTAGTCTAGATTTATCTTCCAAGTAGGAAATAATATTTTATTTATCATCTAGAATTCTCCTAGCCAACACAAAGCAACTATGTGCCGAGACATTGATCTCCCATTTGCACCAAGCAACACAAGTGAGTCAAGTGAGTCTTGTATCCCACTCTCCATTGTAATATAAAAGATTCTTCTATTTTCTTAAATTAGTTGTGTCCCACTTCCATTATTCTAATATTTAATATTAGTCACAACAAATTTATCAAAGACTGAGGTTCAAGAATGTAGTTGTAGTATTATGGTTTGTTAACATAATCATGTTTAATATGGTAATTAGTGTGTTGTACATATGTTGTACCAGTAGATTCTAGAGTTTCCAAAACCAATGACAAGTTGTCTCAAAAGGTAATTAATACGGTGAAAATCATCGGCAATAAAAGATTCTAGAGTTTCTGAAAACCAAGAATACAGCCTTTAAAAAGGCGCACTGTGCTTCCGTGTAATCTTTACTATAAGTAGCAGAGGAACGGCGATGATTCACCATTGTTTAAGAGCATCCAACCATTTTCCTTCCTTTATACCATAAAATACAAGAATACTTAAGCGTAAAAAGAATCAAAACTATTTTTTCTTATTGAATTTATCAAAATAGTTAGAATGGAACACTCTCTTTATATAGTACTCCCACAATTTTTATTTAATCGTCAGTAGTTGTCAAAAATAAATATTCTTTTTATCTGTCATAGTTGCATTTCCAAATATTATTTATTGTAATTTTCTACCTCTATCCTTATTTATGAAGGGATGGAGATTGAAAAGTACATTGCATTAATTATTTTTCAAAGGGTGTTCTTGTTATTTTGATGAGTAAGTCAAAGCATTAACTACTCTCTTTAATATGTGTGTTTTGGCAATTGAGATAGTTAATAGAAATGGAGGGAGTAGCAGAGAAGTTATAACGACATAAAACTAAAGACTTATCTAAATCTAATTTGAATAATTTGAAAAACATGTAAACAAATGTTTTTAAAAAAGTATGTTATAACAGGAGGAGTCGAGATGCAAGATTGATAATTAAATGTATTTAATCTAACAATAATAATCAATGTAAACAAGAAACTACAAGATTTAACGTGGTTTCCGCGTTCTATGGCCAACTACTCAACAGATGCAAGAGATATTTTATCATGCACTATAGCTGCAGATCACACTCATACGGATATCGTATATCTTTACTTCACTATATATTCATATTATTTCATCGAAATCTAATTGATATAACCATTATCTATTTATTACCATCCACAAAAGAGTTCATATATGGACCAGTATTGTCCGTAAAGACCTCTCCATAACTTCTTATCCTCGAACTACCATTAACCAACTAGTTACCGATATCCATTTGATCATATCAAAGGTGTGCACAATCGACCAATACTGGGATTAACAAATCCAGGAACCTTATATCTACGTCCTCTTCCGAAAGGTGTTTACTCCATCTCTGTGACTTATATTCTTGGCTACCAATCTCGAGTGATGCCAAAATGCATGGTTAGGATATAAAGAGGGCACCACTTAGCCAACCGTAGTCGCCAAATCAAATGTCAATCAATTGAAAATGCATGTGTAGAGATTAAGATTCAATCCATGAATTATCATTTAATGATTCAATTACAATTTCTCATTACGGACTTCGTGCGGGATCAAAGATATATCGGGTCCATCCATATGTGAACCCTTTCACATATAAGTGCAGCCAATAGGTGTCCAACACCGGCCTTGACTTCATAGTGACGGTCACACTCGAAAGTGTCACTAATGGTTGTTTGACTATGAAATTCAAGCCCAGCCCATTATGAACTTTACTCAATTCACTATGGACTCAATGTTCAAGGTAGTTCATTATAATCTCAATCTTCCCGCACATAACTTTTATGTACCGGGTTTTATGGTAACATAATATAACCCTAAGATTTTCTTGTGGTGTCATTTATATCCATGCGATTATATAATTGAAATAATAATAAGAAAATATTACATTATTTAATGTAAACAACACATTAATATTTGTTCGGCACTAGTCCTTACAATAATAGGTGCACATTTTTAGATATGCTATTTATCTTATGAAGATATAAAGATTTCCCTTTATTTAAAAATCCTTCCGAAATGTGTCCTACTAGCCAATCGATTGTTAAAAAAAATTACGGTAATTAGAAATCAATTTCAAGAAAAATGAAAATTCAAGAAAATTACAATAAATTTTAGAAAATTAAATAGAAAGAAATTTGAATAGCCCCCGCTCTCTTTTCATTTTACAGCTAAACTCGCTTTCCTTCTATAAAAACACGACTCACTCGTCTCGTTCTTTCCTCTCTTCGAAGAAAATCAAACCACAAAAAAAAAAAAATATAGCCGCCATCTTTCTCCTCCTCAGCGGCTCTCTTCTCTTTCTTGAAACCATGTCGTGTTGTGCAATGATTCGGCAGCCTCCTCTTCCTCATCTTCTACCTCCTTTACTCCTTCTTCATCAATCCACATCACCAAATTACTTTCAACTCATTTTCACCTATGGCGTGCTTGATTGATTCCATACCTCCACGTGGTCGAGTGAATTTATGGTTATCTTGACGGCACTATTCGGCACCGCAAAAACAATCATTGATTCCACAGGGAAGGACCTCCCAAACCCGGCAACATTTGGAATGGGTCAAGGTGATAATTTAATCCTCGGTACCATAACTTCATCCTTGTTTGATGATGTTCTTACGCAGTATACACAAACACGACATCCTCGGGAGATCCGAACGCTTTATATTTGCGCTTACTACTGTACCACATGATCCAAATTGATCGACTTCACACCGAGCTTGTGTCCACCAGAAACACGACCTCTAAACAGCCAACTATTACTTTAAATTGAAGCGACACGCTGGATGATTCTTTACTAGCGGTCATCACTCTCCCGATGATGATTTTCGC
Source organism: Gentiana macrophylla (assembly GCA_026214975.1). Classification (NCBI taxonomy): domain Eukaryota; kingdom Viridiplantae; phylum Streptophyta; class Magnoliopsida; order Gentianales; family Gentianaceae; genus Gentiana; species Gentiana macrophylla. The sequence goes on from CM047817.1 coordinate 70,318,058, forward strand.
AGATACTTATTGGCGTGTTTGGGTCCCGACTATGATGCTCTTGTAACGACATGATTGATCCCGATTTTCAATCACCATTGATGAAGTGTATGCTCAGACTTTTAATCTGCTGAATCTCTGGGCTGCTCAACCACCACTTTAATTGTCCCTCACCGTCTCCCTTTGTCAGCCTCTTGAACTCCCGCCGCCCACGCTACCTCCTCCCATGCCATAATACTCCAACTCTAACCCCTAACCATGGTCGTGAAACAATATGGCTATCAAGGACGGGGCGTGGTCGTGGGCTCTTATCGTCCCTCCTAAAATGGTGAACGAGCACCTACATGTCAAATTTATTCTTGCATTGGCCATCTTACCTCAAACTTGTTATTATCGCTATAGTCAATCACCTTTCCCAAACCTCATCCCCCTCAGTACAATTATCCCTCCCACATCCGACTTCTCAACTCACACCCCACATGCTTATCACGCCTACTATCCCCAATGAAAGAACCGTATACCCATGATTGGATCCTCGACACGGTTGCCACTCATCACATGACCAATGATCTTCGTAACTTAAACCTCTCTTATGAACCTTATGATGGTCCGCCCGAAAAATTCCACGTTGGTGATGGTTCAGTTTGATGATTTCACATCTTGGCTCTTGTTCTATTTCTTTCTTACTCCGCATTTTATCTATTGCATAATGTTCTCGTTTCCCTTCCCTCTCCACCAATTTAATTTATGTACCCACCAATTTACTCATGATAACTCAGCATATATTTTGAATTTCATAACAACTACTTTCTTGTGAAGGAATACTCGAAGTCGCATCCATCAATGGAGATTTGTCAAAGATGGTCACTACCGCTTTTCCTCCACCTTCAAATCCTCCTATGTTCAAGCATTTGCCGCCACCTCCAACTCTCTTTTCAACCTCGCACCAACGCCTCGGCACCGCACTCTTTTCAAGTTTTACGTTAAGTCTTAGTCATCTTTGATTAGTCTTCCAATAAAAGCACCACATCATCGTGTGTGCCCCCGTCAATTAGCTAAGAGTCATCATCAACGCTTTATGTCTCGATTTTATGTCTTCTCACACTCTTGATTTAATTTATTCTTATGTTTAGGGTCTATGTGACATGAATCCTCCATTTATGGTTCATGATATTATGTTAGCTTTCTTGATGATTTTACAAAGTATTTATGGTTATTTCTCATTTAACGTAAGTAGGATGTCGAATATGTGTTTCATGATTTCTTGACAATGATTGAACGACAATTTAACACAAAATTAAAAGCCATGTAAACCGATCAAGCGGTGAATATTACACCTCTCCCAACACCTAACTTCATTTGGTATCATTCATCGCCTCACCGTGTCCACACACTCACGAACAATTTGGTGCCGTTGAACGACATCATCGTCAAATAGTTGATGTCTGGCCTTTCACTTTAGCCCAGTCCAATCTTCCTCTTCCCCTATTGGGAAGATACCTTCATCTTTGCCACCTATCTTATTAATCGGTTACCTACACGTCTCCTCAATGACAAATCCCGTATTGAGATTGGTCTTCGGTCATCTTGACTACTTATTCCTCTGTGTCTTTATCGTGTGTGTTGGCCTAAGCTCCACCCCTATAATAATCACAAAATAGATTTTTGCTCCAAATCGTGCATTTTCCTCGGCCTACATTCAAACCACCATGGCTATAAGTACCTCAAACCTCTCGCTCGAGCGCGTATACATTGCATGCCACGTTGTCTTTGATGAACTGGTTTCCTTACATGCCATCACGTAACCCATTATTCTAACCGTATCCCTGCTCCTTCTACCCACTACTCTTGTGACCACCCTCTGCACCCGTGGTCTCCACTCCGCCTCTGCAGCCCCAAACAACCTCTAGTCCGATCCCCACCTCCCCATTCCCCACCTTCCTCGGCTAGTTCTCTCCCTTCTCCGGCCCTACCCACTCCTCATGACCCTCTTGAAAACCACTCACCACCCCATTGTAACACGAACAAGAAGCCTCCAAATTGACTTGAGTTTGGCATAATGCGACTTCATCCGTTGTCCTTTACCTCAGGCCCTTTGTAAACACAAAGTCCACAACTCCCGACCCCACATCCTACATGACCGGCCTCCAAACACCGAGTTTGGCATAATGCTATGAGAGATGAGATTAATGCTCTTTGTGAACTAATACATAGGATCTTTTCCCTTTTCACTCTACCATGAATGTGGTAGGTAACAAATGGGCTCTACAGACAAAGCTTCATGCGGATGGAAATATTGAGTGTCATAAAGCTCCGCTTGTTGACAAGGGTTTTCATCAACACGAAATTGTGGATTTATTGGAAACCTTTTGCCCGGTCACAAAACCGCTTACGATTCGTCTGTCTGCGTTTTCTTGCTTCGTTTCTCAAGTAGTTGGAATATTCGCCAAATTGACATTCGTAACGCTCTTCTTGGATATCTATCTCGAACTGGTTTATATGAAGCAAACTCTCTCCAAAGCTCAAGAAAACTTTTATTTCATCAAAAATATAATGTATTTGTAATCCTAATGAATCATATATATGTTTCTATGTAAGCTTTTCAAGATACGAGGCTTTATATAGATACAATAGTCGACTTAAGACTCTCTAAACCCTAACCGACTTAGACAATACGGGCAAATGAATGAATTTGTTGAATTAGTCACCGTTTAATCGGCCTAAAACCTCGGGTTACCGGGCCTTCTATTCTTCTTTTCTTCACAGCTTCTTCGACTTCAATCACTCAAAATTTCAATGCATTCTTTTGGTCCATATCCGCTCTCCAGGTCACTCCAGCCTGTACATCCTATAAAATAGTACCAAAACATTGCGTAAAAATAGCAGTGAATGTAGAATCATAATCCTGAAACATTCACATAGCATTTAAATACATATTCCAAGCAATAACGAGCATATCTATCCTCTCTTGAGTAGAATTCGGGATGAATATATGTATAATTATTGGTACCATTTATTGGTACCAAAGACCGGAGGTTCAAGAATGTAGTTGTAGTGATATGGTTTGTTAACATAATCATGTTTAATATGGTAATTAGTAGGTTGTACATGTTGTCTTTATCGTAGATTCTGTAGTTTCCAAAACCAAAGGATGTGCTGTCTCAAAAAAGGTAATTAGTCACGGTGAACATCCTGGCAATAAAAGATTTTCTGTAGTTTCCAAAAACCAAGAATACAGCTTTAAAAAGGCGATCGTGCTTCCGTTAATCTTTACTATAAGTGAGAGGAACGGGCGATGGTTCACCATTGTTTAACAGATCCAACCATTTTCCCCATCCTTTATACCATAAAAATACAAGAATACGCTAACTTGTAAAAGAATCAAAACTATTTTTCTTATTGAATTTATCAAAATAGTTACAATGGAACACTCTCTAACATATAAGTACTCCCACAATTTTTATTTAACTCAGAGTTGTCAAAATAAATATTCTTTATCTCATTATAGTTGCATTTCCAAAATATTATTTATTGTAATTTTCACCTCTATCCTTATTTATGAAGGGATGGAGATTGAAAAAGTACATTGCATTAATTATTTTTCAAAGTGGTGTTGTTGTTATTTTGATGATAAGTCAAAGCATTAACAACTCTCTTTAATATGTGTGTTTTTGTAATCGAGATATTTAATAGAAATGGAGGAGTAGTAGAGAAGTTATACCGATATAAAACTAAAGACTTATCTAAATCTAATTTGAATAATTTGAAAACATAAACAAATGTTTTTAAAAAGTATGTTATAACAGATGTGTGAGTTTAGATGCAAGATTGATAATTAACAGTATGCAATCTAACAAGAATAATCAACTAAAACAAGAAAACCACAAGATTTAACGTTGTTTCCGGCGCTGGCGCCAACTACTCAACGGAGAGTAAAAGAGATATTTTATCATGCACTATACAGTAGACCCGCATGTCATACGGATATCGCACATCTTTACTTCACTATATATTCATATTATTTCACCGAGCTCCCATTGATATAACCATTATCTATTTATTACTATCCACAAAGAGTTCATATATATGACCAAGGTAATGTCTCAGTAAGACCTCTCCATAACTTCTTATCCTCGAACTACCATTAACCAACTAGTTACCGATATCCATTTGATCATATCAAAAGGTGTGTACACTCCACCAATACCGGGATTAACAACCGAGTGGAACCTTATTTCGTGTCCTCTTCCAAGAAAGGTGTTTACTCCATCTCTGGGTGACTTACATTCTTGGCTACCATCTCCGAGTGATGCCAAAATGCTTGGTTGGGATATAAAGAGGGCTTTGCTCACTTAGCCAACCGCATCGCCAAATCAAATGTCAATCTTGAAAATGCATGTGTGTGAGATTAAGATTCAAACTATGAACGATCATTTAATGATTCAATTAGAATTTCATTGCATTTCATAATGGACCGCATATATCGGTTCATCCTATGTGAACTCCTTTCACTGCTATATAAGTGCACCAATAAGAAAGTGTCCATCAATCGCATGACAAATTTCATATTGAGATGGGCACACTCAAAGTGTCACTAATGGTTGTTTGACTATGAAATCTCAAGCTCAGCCATTATGAACTTTACTTTTTCAATTCACTAAGGACTCCAATGTTCAAGGTAGTTCATTATAACCTTCAATCTTCTCCTGTCATAACTTTTATGTACTGGTTTTATTTTAACGCAATATAACCCTAAGATTTTCTTGTGGTGTCATTTATATCCATGCCATTATATAATTAAAATAATAATAAGAAAATATTACATTATTTAATGTAAACAACACATTACTATTTGTTCGAGCACTAGGCCTTACAATAATAAAGTACACATTTTTAGATATGCTATTTATCTTATGAAGATATAAAGATTTCCTTTATTTAAAAATCCTTCAAATGTGTCCTACCAGCCAATCGATTTAAAAATTACGGTAATTAGAAATCAATTTCAAGAAAAAAAATGAAAATTCCAAGAAAAATTACAAATAAATTTTTAGAACATTAAATAGAAAGAAATTTGAATAAATTTCACTCTCTTTTTCATTTTACGCTAAACTCGTTTCCCTTTCTATAAAAACGACTCCACTCTGCCCCTCGCTTTTCCTCTTCTTCTAAAATCAAACCACAAAAACCTAGCCGCCATATCTTCTCCTCAGCAGCTCCTTTCTCGCCGGAAACTATGTCGTGTTAGCAATGATTCAAATAGTCCTCTCTTCCTCATCTTCTTCCTCTTTACCCCTTCATCATCAATCCACATCACCAAACTAACTCTAACTAATTTTCATCTATGGCGCTCCGCTGATTCCATACCTCCGTGGTCGTGGAATTTATGGTTATCTCGACGGGCACTATTCCGCACCGCAAAACAATCACCGATTCCACAGAAGGACCTCCCCAAACCCGGCAGCCAGTGAATGGGTCGTGCTGGTGATAATTTAATCCTCGGCAACCACAAACGACATCCTTGGAAGATCCGAACGCTTTTATTGTGATCGCTGTTACAAACTACATGATCCAAATTGATTAGTTTCATAATCGAGTTTGTCTACCATCAGAAACACTTAATGCTAAACAAATAACTATTACTAAAATTCGAAGCCGACCTTAATGGATGATCTTGCCCTAAATTGGTTTATCCTCTTCCTGATGTTGATTTTTATCGTGATACTTATTAAGTGTGTTTGGGTCTCCATTATGATGCTTTTGTAACGGCGATTGGCTCCCCACTTTCAATCACCATCGATGAAGTGTGCTGCCTAGCTTGGAACCGCCGACCTTGCCACTCAACCACCGCCTCCTATTGTCCCCTCACCATCGCTTTTGTCCAAAGCCCTTCCCCAACTCTCATGTCTACTTCGGTGACTTCATCCCCCATGCATAATACTTCCCAACTCTAACCCTAACCATGGTTGCATGAAACAATAGCTATCAAGGACGGGACGTGGTCGTGGCTCTATCGCCCCTTCTCTAAAATGGCGAATCAAGACCTCACATGTCAAATTTATTCTTGCATTGGGCCATACTACTCAAACATGTTATATTGCTATAATAATCACCTTCCCAAACCGCGAACCCCTCGCATAATCATCCCTCCCCACGTCCGACTCCCGCAACCCCACCCCTCAAGCTTTCATCTACGCCTACTATCCCTTAACAAAGAACCGTGATTCCCATTTATTGGATCCTTGACACCAAAGCTGCTACTCATCACATGACCAATGATCTTCTAACTTAAAACCTCTTGGCGAACCTTGGCGATGGTCCACATAAAAATCTAACGCTTTATGATGGTTCAGTTTCTGATAATTCCCACATCTTGGCTCTTGTTCTATTTCTCTTCTTACTCAGATTTATCGATTGACATAATGCTTCCTCAAGCTTCCTTCCCTACTGCACCAATTTAATTTATGTCCACCAATTTACTCATTTATAACTCTGTATATTTTGAATTTCCATAACAACTACTTTCTTGTGAAGTGAATACTGTCGCTGGGCTTCCATCATATAAGGATTTGTCAAAGATGGTCACTACCGCTTTTCCCTCCACCTTCAAATCCTCCCATGTTCGCCATATCGCTACCACCTCCAAACCTCTTTTCAACCGCACCAACGCCTCGCACTACTCTTTTCAAGTTTTACGCCAAGTCTTTAGTCGCTTTTTTGATTAGTCTTCAATAAAGCACCCATCACGTAAAATTGTCAATTAGCAAGAGTCATCATCAAACGTTATATGTCTCAGTTTT